>CATIWC010002300.1:0-37500 GCA_948472305.1 Vicia faba | reverse complement strand
TTTTTCAAAGTTTTTGCGCTAGCTGGGCCTTGTACTTGGTTCTCCATTTTTATTTACCCATATTTCTCTTTTTTTGCACCCTTAATTCTTGCTTTTAGTACCCTTTTTCTTACAAAACATGAACAAAATTATTTTGAGGGTTATAGATAAATAATTTAACAGGAATGATAAAAACAATTTATTTAAAGCATAAAACAAGTAATAAAATAATTATTTAAGGGGTAATCAAATTTAGTTGATAATTTCAATCTTAAAATGATTTTAACTTTCTCAAGAAATAATTCTCGATAAATATTCCCTATATGGGATGAGAACCTTACGGCATATCCTTCTCATCTCATCCTTTGATGCGAGAGTTGGTAAACAAGAGAATAAATAAATTCATTACATACTTTTTATTTAACTAATCATTTCTGATAATCTAATCTTGAGACTTTTCTCAAATGTTTTGCTTTCATCATAATGGTTGAAATTTGAACTCATCGTTCATCCTCGGGATCAAAGGCTTCAAATGAAATTTGTATAGTTCTAGAATATATCGATGCTTTGTATAGATTTTAAGTAATCACTTAGTCTCAAAGGTATAAATAAATCCTGCAAAAACAGATAGGATCTTTTAGTGCCCATGATATAGTAAGTTTTGGAAAACTTCCCTTTTCTGAGATTTCCGTTTTCTGATCCTAAGATCTCATCTTCCTTGTTGGGTGTTATAATACGGTGGGAGAACTGACTTGGATTGTTTTGCGTTTTTATCACAATTTTTGCAGATAGCAAGAGTCGCCACCGACTTTTCTTTTATCCAATAAGAAAAGGGTGAAAATAACAGGAAAGACCTTTGAGATATTTTCTTGAGTTTGGGGGGGTAGATTATGAAAAGGAGAGGTGTTAGCACCCTTTTCATCCATAATTATCTATGGGCTCTTAGTTGCTTGCTAGATCACTTTTGAAATTTCTTTGTTTGAAATGTGTTTGTGATGGGTTTTGAAAGTATTTTTAAAAAGTTCCTTCGTTTAGGCAAACTTTGTAATGATTCTCGTCTCCATAAGAATGCATACAAAGTGTTGACCTTTGAAAATATTTCATTTGAAAGTGTTGGTGTGTTTGAAAAAATGTTTATTTTTGAAGATGGATTATGAGCAAGTGTTGTACCCCAAAATTTGCCCTCCCATTTCTCAATGATTTCTCATCACAAAGCCTCTGAAGATCAAGATCCAGTTAGGGTTTCATCTGCTCAAGACCTCTCCTTGCACTATGGACTCAAATTAGGGTTTGTGCTTGCACAAAGATGTTTTGACCCAAAATGCCTAAAATGACTTTCATGCTTCATATTGACCTCCCAAGTTTATCCATACCAAGTTTCAAGTCTTGATTCCAAGTTTTGCTCAGTCAATTGGACAGTTGACCTAGAAATCAACTGTATTGGGGGAAAAGTCAACTGTGGTCAATTGACAGTCAAACCTCGTGAAATTTGACCCACATCAACATTATGAACTCATATGGACCATTTGATCAAGTTTGGATCACAAGTCCACAAGAAATTTGATCAAATCATCAAAAGGGCAAAATGGTCATTTTTAGGGTTTTGACTGCACAGAGGCAATTTTTGACTGTTTGACCTAGCCAATGGCAAACCAAGCTCACATATGGACTCAAGAACCCCATGGAATCATCTTGACATGCTCAACAAACTCAAAAGATCCCAAGTACACAAGGTTGACAGTTGAATTTCCCAGTCAACTGATCAATTTTGACTGTATACTAAAAAGTCAAACTTTGACTTTTTGGTCAAAATCAAGAGTCAAGATTCATTTTTCATCAAAACATTCCAAATCATGAAACTTGTTCACCAAGAAATCACAAAATGCAAATTAGGGTTAGAAAATGGAATTTTTCATAACTTAGAATTTTTCTAAGTTATGAAAAACCCTAATTTTTTCCCAACTTTGCCCCACCTTTTCACCAAGATCCATTTAGATTCAAACAAAAGTCAAAACATGAAAGTTGTAGCTTGTTGCATAATCTACAACTTTGATTCACAAAGTTTTCTCATTTGAAGCTTGTATCTCAAGTTACAAATTTTTGAATAAGGGCACTAAACCATTTTTTAACTTAGTGGAATTTTAACCTATTTTGACAAGGTTTTCTACCCCACTTCAAGGCCATTTTCCATACACTTCCACTTGGAATTTCAATTTGCATTACAAAGATGGATTGTAGTACACATTCCAAGCTTTCCAAAATGTCCAAGAACTTCTCAAACAACCTCATGGTTAGAGAGAATCGAATTTCACAATATAGCAAAAAACCACTTTGTTCATGACCAAGTTCCATGTCCATAACCTTACCATTTGAACTCAGCATGCTTTAGGCAAGATTACAGGTCCTTAAACCAAGTTACACTCCATAATTTAATGCATATTCAATGTGTTAAGGTGTTGTTCTTTGAGTGCAAGCATTGTATGAAGGTTTAATCCCAATTTAGATAAAGCATTCTTTCCATTTTTGCAAAAGTTTGCTTTATGTCAATTGGTAAATCAAGGAGGTACAGATCAAATCTCTCTAGCACAAGATTATGGGCATAACACTCTGATCAAGAGAAGCTTATGCAGCTCATTATGGGGTCCTCTACTTACCTAGAAACACCAACTTGCTTTTGTTGCTTAAGAAAGAAGAAAAGTGGCATAACTTGTAACAACTCTCATCTCAGCATTAGAACACAAGAACAAACTTATCAAACATACTCAGCACATCACAACCAAGCTAACACACGACCTTTGCACCTCTCAAACACCCTCCATCTCAGAAACACCATCAAACTGCTCAAACAGAGCAACCCCTGCAGATTGAGTGCCATCTCTCAATCCCTTCAAGCTTTCTGGCTCAAACTTGTTCCTCTACCTTCCATACAACCTATGCAAGCTATCCAGAAGCTAAGGCACGATCTGTAATTGCTCTAACCACTTCCACCATTTTCTCATTTTTTACTTGCAGGTTAAATTCTATAGCTTGATTCAGAAGCTTTCAAGACAAAGTAAACATTGGAATAGCATCCCTGAACCTCAAGGAAGCTTTTCCAATCATCACCTTGCACTGAAAGTTCCTACATCTCCAGATAGAAGTTCAACTGAATAGGTAAAAGTTTGAATTCATATCTCTCTTATTATGCATCATTAGTCTTAAGTTTGTGAAGAAATAATGTCATACTCATGCCACTGAACATATCCATGTCTTTACTTTTCATTTCTTTTGCCTGAGTATAGAGAATTTGGAGTTTGAAAATGACAGAAAAACTAGGTTAGAATTTGGGGGAGGAGAAATTCTCCCTCATCTTAGAGAGTTAGATCAAGTTATGCATATGGTTAGAATCGTCTCTTCATGCTGAACATTTTCTATGTTATGAGTTTTTGTTAAAAAGCCAGGAATCAGGAGTTAGCAACTGGAGTACAGGGCACGCGTTTTTGAAATTTGTTAAACGAAGGTTGAAGATGAAGCCACATGGGCTGGGCCTGTGTGGTTTCTTCTTTTTACACCCTGTTTCCATGTTCATACCCCCCAAGCCCATTTGCTTCATTTTTCATGATTTTTGACTTTTTCTCTTTTTATTTGATTCATTTATTTTTTCTCAGCATATTAAAATTTTGAAAATATTTTTCTCATCATTTTTTGATTTTATTTGGTATTTATTTGATTTTCTTTTGATTTATATATAAATGAACATATATTATTATTTAGAATTAATGGAAAAATAGTGTAAATACATTTTCATTTTCATTTTTATTTTGTATCACCTTCTGAAAATATTTTATATAAAAAATACTATTTTCTAAAAATATTAAAAATTATTATTATTTATCCATAATACATATTTAAAATAATGTAAATATAAATACATATTTATTAATATACTTAGAATAAAATATCAAATAATGTACATATTATATTTTTTTTTATATTTAATACTAAAAAATGCCTTTTTTACAAATATACCATAGTTTATTTTATTCTTGTATGTAAATAATAAATATTATGTGAATTAATTAATTAATATTCATTTTGATTAAAATTAGGGTTTTTGCCCTAAGTATGAAAATACTCCAAAAATAATACCTTTTTATTTTCTTATTTTATTTTACATAAACAATACTTTTCTCATACATATAAAAACTTTCTTTTAGCATTTTGCATATTTATCTCATTTCTATTTAATTGTGCAATTAAATTACCTTGCAAATATTCAAAATGATGTAATAGCTTAGATTTAAATTCTTGTCCAAATAACCCCCATTTGAAACATTGTACCCCCTCCCTATATTATTGTGATGTAATAGCGTAGGAATTTAAATTTCGCACTTTTATCTCTTTTTAACATACTATGCTAGAATTAAGGTTTTGTATGCGAATAAAAATGAACAAAATAGTTGGACCTAATACAAGATAAATGAGCATGAAAATAAACAACACATATCACACTTGCACCCCTAGGGTATTCCACTTGTTGCCTTTCAAAAATGGGCCATATTGTATGTTGAACTTCTTTGGGCAAAGCAAACAAATTGAATGATCATAGTCCCTCGATAAAACTTTTCAAAATAAACAAAAACAAATGATCAAGTCCCTTAAAGAAAATTGCCCAAAGACATTTAACAATATTGCAATTATGGTCTAAACGACGACCCGCGCCTGTCCCTTACATCTCCTAAGACAAGATTGTCCACCAAATGCAATGGTGGAACAAAATTGTCAAAAGGTTTAAAACATGACAAAAGTCTTTGAGAAAACTTTAGGGTAGATAAACTCTTAAGTACTTGCCAACTTTCCAAGAAAACACTTGCCTAATTTCAAAACCCACTTCACAAACACTTTCAAAAATCAACTTTTCAAACCCTTGAAACATCTTTTAAAAGATAAAACACCTTTTGTAAAACATTCGAGTAAAGAATTGTTACAAGGTTAGCCTAATACAAAGGCATCTTTTCAAAACATTTTCAAAGCCACGCACAAAGCACCATTTCAAACAATTGAAAACCAAGGCAAGTTGATCTAAGCAAGTACCTAAGAGCCCATGGATAACCATGGATAGAAGGGGTGCTAATACCTTCCCCTTCTATAATCTACTCCCCGAACCCAAGAAAAATCTCAAAGGTTTTTGCTGTGCTTTTTAAACCTTTCCTTAGGATAAAATAAAAAGTCGGTGGCGACTCTTGCTCAACCGAAACATTTGCGAAAACAAACGCGAAACCCTAGTCAGTTCTCCCACCGTACCACCAGAACTGGCGACTCTGCTGGGGAATATTTTTAAAGTGGAGTAACCTTAGGGCTTAGATCACCCCCTTTGCATGACTAATTGTTTGATTTGTTTGCTTTATACTTTGGCTCTATTGTTTGGGTTTACAATCCTCCACCCGGATTTTGGGAAACATTCATAGATAGCAATACGTTGTGGAAACTGTGCGGGGTATACCGACACGGTCTAAGCAATAGCTATATTAGTGCGACATATTTGTGAGTACCGGTAACCCTTGAGTTTAATCAAGGAGAGTACGGGGCCGCTGAGTGATGTCACTAAGCACTAATGACCTAGAACCTTACTTGACCATCTTGGCCTTTTATTAGGGGTAGTGAGATGACCGGCTTTGGTGCAGTCCGAAGTTGGTAGATACTCGATACTACACTCATTGAGGGTTGTTTTCTTGGAATATTTTGGTCGCTAGTTAAGTGGCTAAACCAAAACAATGAACATTGAAAACAATCCAGTGATATTGAGCTCCTTAGAACCCGGTTACTATTTATAGGACAGGTTTTTGAGCCAACTACACTCAAGAGGGTACTTACCTATGAAACCCCATGCAAGCCTGAAACTAGGGTTTGATGTGATTTGCTTGTACATATGTTTTGTGCATACATCATAAACATCATAAAACATCATATGCATTCACTAACCATTTCAAGGGTTTGGATCTTCATCTTTGTTCTTGTTTTGTAGGACATGGAAATCCCTCGCAGAAATACCATTCAAGTCAACCTTGTGAGAATTTCTCCTCAACTCAAGGAGATCACTTCAAGAATTCCGGAAAATTCATCCTTCAGTGAGAGACATGGTAGACTGCTCAGCCTAGTCAACACCAACATCGAAGAAGACATGATGAAAGTGCTATTCCAGTTCTTTGACCCTCTTCACCACTGCTTCACCTTCCCTGATTATCAGTTGGTTCCCACTTTGGAGGAGTTTTCTCAACTCCTAAGAATCCCTATCCTTAATCAACTACCCTTCAACGGTACGGAGAAGGAACCAAAGCCTGAAGATGTTGCTCGAGCACTACATCTACAACCATCTGAAATCAAGGGGCATTGGGAAACCAGAAGCGGCGTCAAAGGATTCTTAGCAAAATTCTTGTTTGAGAAGGCACAAGAATGCTGGAATTCTCTAGACCTACAAGCTTTTGAGGAGATTGTAGCTCTTCTCATCTATGGGTTGGTCTTGTTCCCAAATCCTGACCAATTAGTAGATATCAACGCCGTCAAAATCTTCTTGTCCAGAAATCCCATACCAACATTGCTTGGGGACATCCTTCACTCATTTTACACACGAACAATGAGAAAGAGGGGTGTTCTCATGTGCTGTACTCCTATCCTTGCAAGGTGGTTTATTTCGCACCTTCCACAATCTGTCTTGAAGAATGACCAAGGTACAAGGTGGTCCCAACGGTTGATGACTCTTACTCATTCTGATGTGCATTGGTGTTCTCGGTCCAGAGAAAATGTCATCATCGTCGATCGTTGCGGAGAATTTTCTAATGTTCCTTTACTTGGAATTAGAGGAGGTATCACCTACAACCCTTGCCTAGCTTTGAGGCAATTTGGATATGCACGGAGGGATGGCCCTCATGACATGTTGATTCCCAGCCTAGTTTTTGACTTCGACAACGATGCGCAAGGACTTCGCCAAAGATTCATCAGAGCTTGGAGAAGACTCAACAAGGTTGATAGCAAGACTCTGGGACACAAGAACTCCATCCCTCTTGAGCCCTATCTCAAGTGGGTACGAGCCCGAGCCCAAAGTCTAATGATGCCTTATCCTCATGTACTCCCAGTGATTAAAGAGCCCGTCAATGAAGGAGAGGTTCCCTACACCATCCTGCATCCAGACATGCCTACATCGTGGGAGGAAATGCATAAAAGTTGGATTCAGCTCAAGGAGGAACGGAACACTTTTGAAGCTAGCTACTACGCCAGTGAAAAGAAGGTTCTAGAGCTTACCCGCCGACTCCACGAGCAAGAAGTCCTCAATACCTACATCGCACCAAAGAGGATGCGCAATGTCTTTCTACCTTAAGAAGTTTATTTTGTAATATTTGGCCCATGGGGCATTTATGTATTAAAAAATTTCTTCTTATTAATATGACGTGCGTTCTTCTTTGTCTGAAACAAATTTTGAATGTTCTAAATCCTTGAACGCATTGCATACATAAGCATGCCATTCATCATGTGCATAAGCAGGTCTCACTCCAGGTTTCCTTATCTATCTGCTGTTTATTTCAGTAGGATGGATCTCGAGCAAACAGTCAAAGATCTACAGGCTCAGAATGCACAGTTCCAGCAACTCTTGATGACTTTGGTTAAGAGTCAAGAAGACATCAAGGCTCATTTGGAGAACAAGGACCCAGTGAAGAAGAAAAAGAGGGTCAGAGTGGCTACTTTGGGGAGAAGATTTGACAGAGAAGCTCGGAGAGTGCTTGAATTTCCTCCTACTTATGATGAGGGGACTAGTAAAAGAGATCGGGTTGCGGCACCTTCTGAGTCTGATGCGGAAGAGGAAGAAGTTGAAGAGGATGAAGATTATTCTGACCAGCAGTATCCTCCAGCTGATGACAAATATAAAGGTTTAGAAGACAGATTGGCTGCCATGGAATTGCAAAGGGTACCGGGTTTGGATTTTGAAGACATGGGTTTGGTTGCCGGGATAGTGATTCCCCCGAAATTCAAAGTGCCAGTGTTTGTGAGGTATAATGGGCTGTCCTGTCCCAAAATGCATCTCAGGTCTTATGTGAGAAAGATTCAACCCTATACGGCAGATAAAAATCTCTGGATTCATTTCTTTCAAGATAGCCTGTCGGGAGCTCAGTTGGAATGGTTTTATCAGTTAGAAGGAACCAGTGTCAGAAATTGGGAAGATTTGGCCACCGCTTTCTACAAACAATACCAGTATAATTCTGATCTTGCTCCTACTCGTACCCAACTTCAGGGTATGTCACTAGGAACAAGTGAGGGATTCAAGGAATATGCACAAAAATGGAGGGATTTGGCTGGCAGGGTGCAGCCTCCTTTAACCGACCGTGAACTCGTTGATATGTTTCTTGGGACCCTATCTGGGCCATTCTTCAACCATTTAATTGGTAACTCTTCCGCGGGGTTTACCGATTTGATCTTAACAGGCGAAAGAATAGAAGCTGGCATCAAGTCAGGAAAGATTCAAAAGGGTGTGGCTGCAAGTGTTGAGAAGAAGCCGTTTAAGAAGGAGACAACTATGGTATATTCTCAGAGAAGAACAGGGAAGATGGAGCGTCGGCCAACTGTAGGGGCCGTAATGATTCAAAACACCCCGAGTGAGCAGCCTCACTATAACCAGACCAGACCAAATCAGCAACGGGTGGAAAGGCCACAACGACAGTTCACCCGTATTAATATGACTCCGGCGCAGGTGCTTCCCCATCTATTGAAGTTGAATCTTGCCACCATCAAGGAGGCACCAAAGAATGTGAATACGTCTTCCCCGCATTATCATGCCGATGCTAAGTGCGCCTATCATTCAGACAGTGTTGGACACGACACCAATAATTGTTGGGCACTCAAGCACAAGATCCAAGACCTGATAGAGGCTAAGGAGGTAGAGTTTGACGCTCCAGAAAAACCCAATGTGATATCTGCACCTATGCCGAAGCACGGTCGGAATGTCAATGCCATTGAGGAGGATCTGTATGTTGCCGACGTTAGTGATCTGACTACTCCACTGCTAACCATTAAGTTGAATTTGTTGAGGGCCGGGATCTTCCCGGGATGTAAAGAAGACTGTTACTGTTGCCACTCTCTGCCGTTTGATTGTCCGCTATTGAAGAAAGGCATCCAAGGCCTTATGGATAGCCGACAAATTTTGTTCGAAAAAGTTTCCGCTGTTCCAGTTCAAGTCGAAAATGTCTCAATTATAACCATTCACGCCAATCTTTCCGAGGCCGTCAAAAAGCCTGTTAAGATTACAATAGCTGCAAAGTCTATACCTTTGAAGATAACCATGCCAGGGCCTGTTCCCTATGTTTCTGAGAAATCGATACCTTGGAACTATGGTGGTGACATCTATTACCATGGTATCAAGCAAGTTGAAATAGTTGAAGAGAATTAAGATGATGAAGAAGCCAGCATTAGTAACATTGCGGGCACCAGCAAAATCACCAGGAGTGGGAGGATATTTTCTCCAGAGATTGCTCCTCCAAGAGCAGTCTCTGGACCCTCATCAGCTAAAGAAGTCATCCCCGCACCAGTAAAACTCTCCGCTAGAACTCCTTCAATCGAAGAGGTTGTTGTTCCTAATGCTGTCTCTCCTACCATTGCTGATAAAGGAAAGGGAATACAAGACGAGCCCGTCAGGACGAGGGCTCAACCCTTGGGGATTCCAGAAGCTTCCAAGAAAGAAATGGACGAGATTTTAAGGATAATCAAGAGAAGTGACTACGATGTGGTGGAACAGTTGGGGCAAACCCCCTCCAAGATCTCCATGCTGGCACTATTGCTTTGCTCAGAAGCGCACGCTCAGGCTTTGATTAAGTTTCTAAAGGCAGCTCATGTGCCCCAGGAAACCTCTGCAGATCAATTTCAACATTGCGTGGCTAGCCTGACTGCGGACAATGGATTAGGCTTTTCTGATGCCGACCTAACCCCGAAGGGCCGAAACCACAATGATGCGTTGCATATTTCAATCGAGTATCGCGGAACCACCCTTGCACATGTTTTGGTTGATACCGGTTCATCGCTGAATGTTTTGCCTAAAAAGGCCTTGGACCGGCTAGATTGCGAAGGGTTGGAATTGAAGCCTAGTGATATTGTCGTCAGAGCTTTTGATGGGTCGAAAAGGATGGTCCATGGAGAAGTTGAGATTCCTGTCAAGATAGGTACCGAGGTGTTTAAATCCACTTTCTATGTGATGGACATCCGTCCATCATACTCCTGCCTGCTGGGTAGACCTTGGATTCACCATGCTGGGGCAGTCACCTCCTCCTTGCATCAAATGCTGAAGTATCCTGTAAAGGGAAAAATCATTACTGTTCACGGCGAAGAAGAGTACATGATTAGCCATTTAAATTCCTTCCGGTATGTGGAGGTTGAGGGAGAGTTTATTGAGACGCCGTTTCAACATTTCGAAGAAGTTCTTCCTGAAGTAGCAGTGGTTAAGTTGGCAGCTGAGGCACCAAGACAGATGGCCAGGATGGCATCTCTGGAGGATGCAAGGGCTGCAGTTAAAGAGGGGAAGAATTCAGCATGGGGGCAGTTACCCGATTTTCCGCATAAGACTGATAAGTTTGGGTTAGGTTTCATAGCTGCTGGCCAGAAAGCTATGCGCCAGTCAAAGATTGAGAGAGCGCCGATCAAAATTTCTCCTTACAGAATCAACGCCCTGGAAGATGAAGACAAGGAAAGCAACATTGAAGAGTGGATTTATCCAACTGTCAGAGGAGGATTGAGCAATTGGGAGGCTAAGGACTTTGTCCCCATCACTTTTATTCCTCAGTAATTTATCTATCGAACATTTCCTATTTGGTCTGTAATATTTTACTTTCAAACAATCCGTACACTATCTTTTTCACCTCCTGCCTTGCCCGGGGCATGCAGGTCCACTTGTAAGGGTTTTGACTATTTTTCATATTCATATGCCATGTTTAATGATTCATTGGACGTTTTTCATTTGATAAACTGCTTATGCTCATTTTCTTTTCTTTTTGCATTTTTGTTTAAGGATGGCTATCCCTTACACACACCCACACTCACCAATGCAGGTACCCATCCACTCCGGATTCCATGGGTGACTATTCTGCTGTATCTTTCAATAACTCTGAAGATCTGGTCAATCTAGCCGAGTATGAGGATGACGAAGGTTGCGAAGTACCCGGGGAACTAGCCAGACTTCTGCAACAAGAGGAAAGGGCCATCTTGCCACATGAAGAACCATTGGAAACTGTTAACTTGGGAACCGAAGAGGATCGGAAGGAAGTGCAAGTGGGTGCCAACCTGGAACCAAAAGTCAAGGAGCGCTTGGTACAGTTTCTGAATGAGTATGTTGAAATCTTCGCTTGGTCCTACGAAGACATGCCGGGTCTAGACACAGACATCGTGGTTCATCGTCTCCCCACAAGAGAGGATTGTCCACCAATCAAGCAGAAAGTTCGCCGAATGAGGCCTGACATGTCCGAGAAGATCAAAGCGGAAGTAATGAAACAATTCAACGCTGGCTTTCTGGCTGTTACGTCCTATCCTCAATGGGTCGCTAACATTGTGCCAGTACCAAAGAAAGATGGCAAAGTCAGAATGTGTGTGGACTACCGGGATTTGAATAGGGCCAGCCCTAAAGATGATTTCCCGCTACCTCATATTGACATCTTGATAGACAATACAGCTCAACACAAAGTGTTTTCCTTCATGGATGGATTTTCGGGCTATAATCAAATCAAAATGGCTCCCGAAGATATGGAGAAAACAACTTTTGTCACGCAATGGGGCACTTTCTGTTACAAAGTGATGCCGTTCGGGCTGAAGAACGCAGGGGCAACTTATCAACGTGCCATGGTAGCTTTATTTCATGACATGATACATCATGAGATCGAAGTCTACGTAGACGATATGATAGCTCGATCACAAACAGAGGAAGAGCACCTTGAACATCTGGAAAAGCTGTTCGCCAGGTTAAAAGAGTACAAGTTAAGGCTGAATCCAAGCAAATGCACTTTTGGAGTTAGGTCTGGTAAACTCCTAGGATTCATTGTAAGCAACAAAGGCATTGAAGTCGATCCGGCAAAAGTAAAAGCAATACAAGAGATGCCTGCTCCCCGTACTGAAAAGGAGGTCAGAGGATTCTTGGGGCGCATAAACTATATTGCCAGATTCATCTCACATCTGACTTCCACCTGTGAGTCGATTTTCAAACTCTTGAAGAAAGATCAGGTAGTTGAATGGAACGACGACTGCCAGGCCGCTTTTGATAGAATCAAGGAGTATTTGCTAGAACCTCCTATTCTGATGCCACCTGTCGAAGGAAGACCATTGATCATGTACTTAACTGTCTTGGATAACTCGATGGGGTGTGTTTTGGGCCAGCATGACGAGTCTGGTCGAAAAGAGCATGCTATTTATTACCTTAGTAAAAAGTTTACTGACTGTGAGACTCGCTACTCACTGCTCGAGAAAACTTGTTGCGCTTTGGTATGGGCTGCTCGCCGACTAAGACAGTATATGTTGACCCATACTACCTTATTAATTTCCAAGATGGACCCTATCAAGTATATTTTTGAGAAGCCCGTTTTATCTGGAAGGATAGCTAGATGGCAAATGATCTTAACCGAGTATGACATCCAGTACACCACCCAAAAAGCTATAAAAGGGAGTGTACTGGCTGACCATCTGGCTCATCAAGCTATCGAAGACTATCAACCCATGAGATTTGACTTCCCGGGTGAGGACATCATGAATTTGGATAACATTGAAAGTGACGGACCGTATGACGGACCCGAAAAGGGATCCCGATGGACCCTATACTTTGATGGTGCTTCAAATGCACTTGGAAACGGTATTGGCGCAGTACTCATTTCTCCGGAAGGTTGTCACACGCCTTTCACGGCCCGACTTTTCTTCAGCTTCACAAACAACATGGCTGAGTATGAAGCTTGCATCTTTGGTCTCGAGGCTGCTATAGGCTTGGGGATCAAATCTTTGATCGTATTCGGGGACTCGGCTTTGGTCATCAGCCAAATCAAAGGAGACTGGGATACCAAGCATCCTAATCTTATCCCATACAAAGAACATGTCCTGACATTGTTGCCTCATTTCGAGCAAATTACCTTCGAGCATTTCCCGCGAGAAGAGAATCAGCTAGCCGATGCTCTAGCCACAATGTCCTCCATGTTTAAACTCAACTGGGATAACGAGGCTCCCCAAATCACCATCAAGCGAATGGACGAACCGGCGCATTGCCACGAGATTAATACCGAAGAAGTAGTGGAACAACCTTGGTTCCATGAAATCAAAAGGTATCTCGAGACTAGAGATTATCCTGAAGGAGCTTCCGTAAATGACAAGAAGTTCATAAGGAAATTCGCTGCTAAGTTTTTCCTGAGCAACGACATCCTTTACAAACGAAGCCATGATTGTGTATTACTCCGATGTGTGGATAAAGCTGAAGCAGAGCTGATCATGACTGATATACACAGCGGCACATTTGACACTCACTTGAGCGGGCATACAATGGCTAAGAAGATCCTAAGGGCAGGCTATTACTGGTCTACCATGGAAGATGACTGCCATCAACATTCCCGAACTTGTCACAAGTGTCAAGTCTATGCTGACAAAGTTCATATTCCTCCGGTTCCCCTCAACGTCCTGACTGCTCCGTGGCCCTTTGCAATGTGGGGCATTGATATGATTGGAGAGATCAAGCCCACGGCTTCCAACGGACATCGCTTCATCCTGGTTGCCATTGACTACTTCACTAAATGGGTTGAAGCAGCTTCCTTCGCTTCTGTCACCAAAAATGTGGTTGCCCGCTTCATCAAGCAAAATCTCATATGTCGGTATGGTGTTCCAGACAGAATCATCACGGACAACGGTACAAATTTGAATAACACAATGATCACTGCATTATGCGAACAGTTCAAGATTTATCATCACAATTCATCTCCCTATCGGCCGAAGATGAACGGTGCTGTTGAAGCTGCGAACAAAAACATTAAGAAGATCATTCAGAAAATGACAGTCACTTACAAAGACTGGCATGAGATGTTACCGTTTGCTCTACATGGATACCGTACGACGACACGTACTTCAACTGGGGCAACCCCATTTTCTTTGGTTTATGGCATGGAAGCTGTTTTGCCTATGGAAGTCCAGATCCCTTCTCTAAGGATTATGAAGGATGCAGGTTTGAATGAAGATGATTGGATGCAGACCCGACTTGATCAACTCAATCTGATCGATGAGAAGCGACTGGCTGCTATATGCCATGGTCAGACGTATCAAAAACGGATGATCAAGGCCTTCAATAAGAAAGTCAGACGTCAAGTGTATCGAGTCGGGGATCTCGTAATCAAGCGAATTATCCTGCCGCAGAGTGATCCCAGGGGCAAATGGACTCCTACATATGAAGGACCATTTGTGATCAAAAGCATATTTTCTGGTGGCGCAATGATTCTAACCACTATGGACGGCGACGATCTGCCGCACCCTGCGAATGCAGACATAGTCAAAAGATACTACGCATAAAATAACCCGACAAGTCGAAAACCCGAAAGGGCGGCTTGGGCAAAAATGGGCATCCCGGTGAACCGAAAACTCGAAAGGGCGGTTCAGGCAAAAATTAGGGATAAAAACAAAAAAATCTGTACACCCGGCAAGTTGAAAACCCGAAAGGGCGGCTTGGGCAAAAAGGGGTTTCCCGGTGGATCGAAAACCCGAAAGGGCGATTCAGGCAAAAGTTAGGGAATTAAAGCGTATGACTATGTCTCGTCGGATCACTTCAAAGACAATCTCTTCATCAACCAATTCCAAACTTCTGATCAATCCAGTCATCGTCAAACGAAGCACTGAACGGGCAGATATTCAGAGTTGTGAAAGCTATGGCAGAATGGAATCCCATGGAATTATTTCACATAGCCATCCTTTATTTTGTATAAATTTTTCAATATTTACGACAAAATCCTCTTACTAGGATGATTGTCTCCTTTGTACAAATATACTCAATGAAAATCAATACAAATACTCTTCCCAAAATTTGTGTCATTTCCCTTTTCTTTTGCACTATTTGTTTTATTTTTGAGAAACGTCCAATGTTTTGTTAAATAGGCATATGCATTTGAAACATAAATCACTTCCTAAATGAACCTAAGAAAAAGGATTACTGATAGGATGAAGGTACAAATGAATATCTTGACACCCTCTCGAAGGAAACCCCACCAGGAGATTTGGAATCCACATCCCTAGCAAACCCTGAGGCTTATCTCCAGCAGACCCTCGAAGCCTTTCCCCAGTAAGGTTCTGGAAGATATTTCCCCGCAGAACACGAACGTCTCCCCCGAGTTTTATTCAAAGTTGTTCCTCACAAAGGCTTATAACTGGGTTATCCTCAGCTAAACAACCACAGAAGATCGCCCTCGGCAGAATTCTCCCTATCCCCAGCGGAGTTCATCAAGAGTTCCCCAACACAATGTATCAATGTGATCCCCAGAGGAGCTTGTCCTTGTTATCCCCAGCCAGAGGATCCTACAGAACTCGTTTCCCCTCAGAGTTTAAGTTTCAGTATCCCCAGCAGATCTAAAACTTCAAACCTATCCCCGGCGAAGCCAGACTAATGAGCCTTCTCCCCACAGAGCCTTAGAAAAAGAAATCTTGAGTTCCCCAGTAAGATCACCAGAGTTACTTCCCATCAAGTTGAAGATTCTCAATCTTACCTCCCCAGCATGAGTCTACTAGATTGATGCTCCCCAGTAGAGGTCGTCAGGAATTCTCTTCCCCAACAGCAGCCAAGGATTTATTTCCCCCGGCAGCAGTCCAGATGCTTGAATCGTCAGCCACTTCAGATTCATTTATCTTCAGCAAGATAGCTCATCAGCTTACATGCACATTCATCACATTCATGTCATAAACATTGATGTCACGTATATTGTATCATGCATCATAACATTGCATACAACTAACTCTTTACCTTTTCAGGAAAGATCAGTCGACAGACTAAAATCATTCAATCTCAAGATTTCTGAAAACAGTTCACGGGTTCTCCAAGTAAACGGATGTTAACCTATCACTTGTTTAGATTCTTCTCAAAGACTTCTGAAAACAGTTTATGGATTCTTCCCAAGTAACGGATGTTAATCTATCAGCTTGTTCAGATGCGTTTCTAAATCAGTTTACGGACGCTTCCCAACAACGGATGCGGCTCTTTTGCTGATTCAACTTCAAGATTTCTGAAAACAGTTCACGGGTTCTCCAAGTAAACGGATGTTAACCTATCACTTGTTCAGATTCTTCTTCAAAACTTCTGAAAACAGTTTATGGATTCCTCCCAACAACGGATGTTAATCTATCAACTTGTTCAGATGCAACTTTTGAAAACAGTTTACGGACGCTTCCTAACAACGGATGTTGTTCTATTGCTTATTCAACTTCAAGATTTCTGAAAACAGTTCCCGGGTTCTCCAAGTAAACGGATGTTAACCTATCGCTTTTTCAGTGTCTTCGCCAAACCACTGAAAACAGTTTACAGATTCCTCCCAACAACGGATGTCAATCTATTGCTTATTCAGACCCCCAGTTCAGAGATGGTCCCAAGCCTGGACACCTTCCTGATATTCCCTTCCAGATGGCATCTCTAAGCCCATCCCCGACAAGATTTCGGTCATTCTCCCAGATGGCATCATTAAGCCCATCTCCAAATGGCATCTCTAAGCCCATTCCCGTATCCGTTGCTTTGACGAGTGCAAATTTCCGGGCACTCTAGTGTCCAATCTCCTTTTACCCTCGAGTCACGAAAGGCAAGCTTGCCAATCTAACTCTTCGGATTCAAGAAGATTGAACAGGGGCAACTGTTGTACCCCAAAATTTTCCCTCCCA
Organism: Vicia faba; assembly: GCA_948472305.1. NCBI lineage: Eukaryota > Viridiplantae > Streptophyta > Magnoliopsida > Fabales > Fabaceae > Vicia > Vicia faba. The sequence continues at coordinate 20,643 of CATIWC010002300.1, read as the reverse complement.
TTTCTCAATGATTTCTCATCACAAAGCCTCTGAAGATCAAGATCCAGTTAGGGTTTCATCTGCTCAAGACCTCTCCTTGCACTATGGACTCAAATTAGGGTTTGTGCTTGCACAAAGATGTTTTGACCCAAAATGCCTAAAATGACTTTCATGCTTCATATTGACCTCCCAAGTTTATCCATACCAAGTTTCAAGTCTTGATTCCAAGTTTTGCTCAGTCAATTGGACAGTTGACCTAGAAATCAACTGTATTGGGGGAAAAGTCAACTGTGGTCAATTGACAGTCAAACCTCATGAAATTTGACCCACATCAACATTATGAACTCATATGGACCATTTGATCAAGTTTGGATCACAAGTCCACAAGAAATTTGATCAGATCATCAAAAGGGCAAAATGGTCATTTTTAGGGTTTTGACTGCACAGAGGCAATTTTTGACTGTTTGACCTAGCCAATGGCAAACCAAGCTCACATATGGACTCAAGAACCCCATGGAATCATCTTGACATGCTCAACAAACTCAAAAGATCCCAAGTACACAAGGTTGACAGTTGAATTTCCCAGTCAACTGATCAATTTTGACTGTATACTGAAAAGTCAAACTTTGACTTTTTGGTCAAAATCAAGAGTCAAGATTCATTTTTCATCAAAACATTCCAAATCATGAAACTTGTTCACCAAGAAATCACAAAATGCAAATTAGGGTTAGAAAATGGAATTTTTCATAACTTAGAATTTTTCTAAGTTATGAAAAACCCTAATTGTTTCCCAACTTTGCCCCACATTTTCACCAAGATCCATTTGGATTCAAACAAAAGTCAAAACATGAAAGTTGTAGCTTGTTGCATAATCTACAACTTTGATTCAAAAAGTTTTCTCATTTGAAGCTTGTATCTCAAGTTACAAATTTTTGAATAAGGGCACTAAACCATTTTTTAACTTAGTGGAATTTTAACCTATTTTGACAAGGTTTTCTACCCCACTTCAAGGCCATTTTCCATACACTTCCACTTGTAATTTCAATTTGCATTACAAAGATGGATTGTAGTACACATTCCAAGCTTTCCAAAATGTCCAAGAACTTCTCAAACAACCTCATGGTTAGAGAGAATCGAATTTCACAATATAGCAAAAAACCACTTTGTTCATGACCAAGTTCCATGTCCATAACCTTACCATTTGAACTCAGCATGCTTTAGGCAAGATTACAGGTCCTTAAACCAAGTTACACTCCATAATTTAATGCATATTCGATGTGGTAAGGTGTTGTTCTTTGAGTGCAAGCATTGTATGAAGGTTTAATCCCAATTTAGATAAAGCATTCTTTCCATTTTTGCAAAAGTTTGCTTTATGTCAATTGGTAAATCAAGGAGGTACAAATCAAATCTCTCTAGCACAAGATTATGGGCATAACACTCTGATCAAGAGAAGCTTATGCAGCTCATTAGGGGGTCCTCTACTGACCTAGAAACACCAACTTGCTTTTGTTGCTTAAGAAAGAAGAAAAGTGGCATAACTTGTAACAACTCTCATCTCAGCATTAGAACACAAGAACAAACTTATCAAACATACTCAGCATATCACGACCAAGCTAACACATGACCTTTGCACCTCTCAAACACCCTCCATCTCAGAAACACCATCAAACTGCTCAAACAGAGCAACCCCTGCAAATTGAGTGCCATCTCTCAATCCCTTCAAGCTTTCTGGCTCAAACTTGTTCCTCTACCTTCCATACAACCTATGCAAGCTATCCAGAAGCTAAGGCACGATCTGTAATTGCTCTAACCACTTCCACCATTTTCTCATTTTTTACTTGTAGGTTAAATTCTATAGCTTGATTCAGAAGCTTTCAAGACAAAGTAAACATTGGAATAGCATCCCTGAACCTCAATGAAGCTTTTCCAATCATCACCTTGCACTGAAAGTTCCTACATCTCCAGATAGAAGTTCAACTGAATAGGTACAAGTTTGAATTCGTATCTCTCTTATTATGCATCATTAGTCTTAAGTTTGTGAAGAAATAATGTCATACTCATGCCACTGAACATATCCATGTCTTTACTTTTCATTTCTTTTGCCTGAGTATAGAGAATTTGGAGTTTGAAAATGACAGAAAAACTAGGTTAGAATTTGGGGGAGGAGAAATTCTCCCTCATCTTAGAGAATTAGATCAAGTTATGCATATGGTTAGAATCGTCTCTTCATGCTGAACATTTTCTATGTTATGAGTTTTTGTTAAAAAGCCAGGAATCAGGAGTTAGCAACTGGAGTACAGGGCGCGCGTTTTTGAAATTTGTTGAACGAAGGTTGAAGATGAAGCCACATGGGCTGGGCCTGTGTGGTTTCTTCTTTTTACACCCTGTTTCCATGTTCATACCCCCCAAGCCCATTTGCTTCATTTTTCATGATTTTTGACTTTTTCTCTTTTTATTTGATTCATTTATTTTTTCTCAGCATATTAAAATTTTGAAAATATTTTTCTCATCATTTTTTGATTTTATTTGGTATTTATTTGATTTTCTTTTGATTTATATATAAATGAACATATATTATTATTTAGAATTAATGGAAAAATAGTGTAAATACATTTTCATTTTCATTTTTATTTTGTATCACCTTCTGAAAATATTTTATATAAAAAATACTATTTTCTAAAAATATTAAAAATTATTATTATTTATCCATAATACATATTTAAAATAATGTAAATATAAATACATATTTATTAATATACTTAGAATAAAATATCAAATAATGTACATATTATATTTTTTTTATATTTAATACTAAAAAATGCCTTTTTTACAAATATACCATAGTTTATTTTATTCTTGTATGTAAATAATAAATATTATGTGAATTAATTAATTAATATTCATTTTGATTAAAATTAGGGTTTTTGCCCTAAGTATGAAAATACTCCAAAAATAATACCTTTTTATTTTCTTATTTTATTTTACATAAACAATACTTTTCTCATACATATAAAAACTTTCTTTTAGCATTTTGCATATTTATCTCATTTCTATTTAATTGTGCAATTAAATTACCTTGCAAATATTCAAAATGATGTAATAGCTTAGATTTAAATTCTTGTCCAAATAACCCCCATTTGAAACATTGTACCCCCCTCCCTATATTATTGTGATGTAATAGCGTAGGAATTTAAATTTCGCACTTTTATCGCTTTTTAACATACTATGCTAGAATTAGGGTTTTGTATGCGAATAAAAATGAACAAAATAGTTGGACCTAATACAAGATAAATGAGCATGAAAATAAACAACACATATCACACTTGCACCCCTAGGGTATTCCACTTGTTGCCTTTCAAAAATGGGCCATATTGTATGTTGAACTTCTTTGGGCAAAGCAAACAAATTGAATGATCATAGTCCCTCGATAAAACTTTTCAAAATAAACAAAAACAAATGATCAAGTCCCTTAAAGAAAATTGCCCAAAGACATTTAACAATATTGCAATTATGGTCTAAACGACGACCCGCGCCTGTCCCTTACATCTCCTAAGACAAGATTGTCCACCAAATGCAATGGTGGAACAAAATTGTCAAAAGGTTTAAAACATGACAAAAGTCTTTGAGAAAACTTTAGGGTAGATAAACTCTTAAGTACTTGCCAACTTTCTAAGAAAACACTTGCCTAATTTCAAAACCCACTTCACAAACACTTTCAAAAACCAACTTTTCAAACCCTTGAAACATATTTTAAAAGATAAAACACCTTTTGTAAAACATTCGAGTAAAGAATTGTTACAAGGTTAGCCTAATACAAAGGCATCTTTTCAAAACATTTTCAAAGCCACGCACAAAGCACCATTTCAAACAATTGAAAACCAAGGCAAGTTGATCTAAGCAAGTACCTAAGAGCCCATGGATAACCATGGATAGAAGGGGTGCTAATACCTTCCCCTTCTATAATCTACTCCCCGAACCCAAGAAAAATCTCAAAGGTTTTTGCTGTGCTTTTTAAACCTTTCCTTAGGATAAAATAAAAAGTCGGTGGCGACTCTTGCTCAACCGAAACATTTGCGAAAACAAACGCGAAACCCTAGTCAGTTCTCCCACCGTATCACAGCAAGCAACTAAGAACGTTCTACCTACTTAAAAAGTCTTTAGTTCATTTCTCTCTTCCTTTGACATTGCTATCTTACCATTTGACTGGTAAGAAGCCTTATCTTTGGATGTGAAGGGACGAGAGTAGTTTGTCGTATAGTCATTGAAAGCAACTTATGAGACGCTTTAGCAATTTACGTAGGGACTAAGATCGTTTTATCGAAGGCCACATCAAAGGGTCATTGAGGGACAACGATCTTTTTTATCGAGGGTCTTTGTTAAAGCGTCTATATTCGAGGGACATGACTATTTTCCGAGGCAACGAGCGAGGTTACCCTAGAGGTGCTTGTGTGAAAAGTGTGTTTGATTGCATACATTTTTGTCTTGAGATTAGGGTTTTCCAAGCATTGATTTTATCTTTCCATACACACCCTAATTACTAACAATTATATGAAAACAACAAATTTGCAAAAATTAAAATCCTACGCTATTACATCATTAGGGGGACGGGGGATACAATTTACGAATGGGGATGAAATAAGAGCTTAAATATTACAACCATATTGAATAGCAATGAAGAAAATATGTAAAATATGTAAAGGCAATGTAAAAGAAAGGAAAAAAACATTTTTAACATTTATGTGTCGAGACATGCTCCTTTGCATCGACACATAATATTTTCTTGCCCTTGTAAGTCCAAATCAACATAGTATGAGTCGATGCATAAGGGTATGTGTCGACTCATTCCTTGTTTGTGTCGACACATACACGTTTTATATCGACTCATACACCTTTTTTCTTTCTGTTTTATGCTTGTATAGCAGTATGTGTCGACTCATGAGGCTTTGTGTCGACTCATAGCCTGTTCTACCACTAAAATGAGTCGACTCATGTGGGTATGTGTCGACTCATACTGCAAATTTTTTACTTCTCTCACTGTTTTGCTGCATATATGGGTTAGTTCTCAACACATGGTTAGTGAAAATGAAAGATAAGCATATGGTTAGCTTCAAGGCAATGATGTCTACATTTTATCTTCACAAATGAATCACTAATGATGCTTGTATGAAGAGTTCAAAGTCAAGAAGACTTACCTTGAAGCAGGAATTTGTGCTTTGAGCTTTGAGTTGCTGTTTTGATTATTCTTGAGCTTGGAAAATAATGATGTTACATAAGTTGTTCTTGTGTTTGAACAACCCCTATATGATGTATGTGGAGTTCTTGGATGGTTTGTTTGGAAAGAACTTGCAAGGTGTGGGAGGTTCAAGGATTAGGACTTCAAAACTCAAGAGTGGGAGCTTTGTGGACAGTTATGGTTTTTATTGAGAGTATGGGATTTTGAGGGCTTGTATACACAACATAACTTCTGGCTTTTCTCTCTATTTTTCTGACCTCTTTCTCTTGCAAATGCTTCTTCTATTTATAGGCAAGAGATTTGTGTATATGAGCTTATTAGGTTTGCAAGACAACATGTTATGGTTTAGTTGGATTGCAAAGATCAAACTATGTCAAGTACTCCATAATCCCAAGATGAAGTACCAAAGTTGTTGGTTTAGAGGGACTGCTTTCCATGATTTATGGTGAAGCAAAATCAGAAGCAAACAAAGTATGGGCTCAAGACAAATTTGTACTAAAAAGTTTGCTTTTCAAGAATAGCAATGGTAACTTTATACCATACATGGAAAGATATTTTGGACAAAGGCTTAAACACTTTGGTAATAGCTCAAGAGTGGATGTAAGCAATAAATTATGATGAGATTTTCAACCAAGGAGGCCTGCAACACAAGATTATGCATCATAGCATAAGGGTTTTGTTATGTGTTCTTCAATAAAATGACTTGTAATTCAAGAATGGATGCTCAAATTCATTCCCTTGAATCTTGTAGCTTAAGTATGATAAATTCATGCTCTTGGATGTTTTGGAAAGCTTGAAACACCCTCTATAACTTTCATGTTGGCCATTTTGACAAAATCATCTTGTAATTATGTGAAAAAATGCCATGAAGTTGGGATAAAATCCTGACCAAAGTCTGTTTAAAATTTCTCTAAGTGTTAGATGAAAATGTCATGACTTCATGAATTTATAACTCAAAATCTAAGCACTTCTAGGATTTGATCAGCAAAGCAAAGTTGTAGATCTCATCAAGATCAACAACTTTCATGTTGTAAGTTTTTTTTTGAATCATCTTGCATCTTGGTGAAAAATTGTCATGAAGTTATGAAATAAACATGTTTAAAAACACTTAGAAAAATTTCTAAGTCTTGGAAAGTTTGACTTTTCAAGTTGACTTTTGACTTTCTTGACTTCTTGATGACCAAGCTTGACATTCTTGAATATCTTGATGAATTTTGATCTTTGGAATGTAATGTTTGACCAAAAAGTCAAAGTTTGACTTTTCAGAGTACAATTGACTTTTTCATCAGCATAACTGTTTTTAGGTCATCTGATCAATTGATTGAGTAATTTTATGATTCAAGGCTTGAAACTTGCCATGAGCGTTCTTGGAGGTCCATACTGATCCATGAAAGTTATTTGGAGTATTAGAAGTCCAATTGTCTTTGTGCAAACTCAAACCCTAATTTGAGGTATTAGTGTTGAGGAAATGGCTTAACCTAGTCAACCCTCGTGCAAACTTGAGCCACTAAAAATCTTATGAAGAATGTGGTGAGAAAAAGGAAGGGAAAATTTTGGGGTACAATAGCTGCCCCTATTCAATCTTCTTAAACCTGAAGAGTTATATTGGCAGATTCATCGTTCGTGACTTGAAGGTGAAAGATGATTGAACACTTAAGTGCCCAGAAATTTGCACTCGACTATGTGTTAGTTGATTATGTCGGGAATGGGCTTAAAGATGCCATTTGGAGAAATGATGAAGAGTTGTCTGAGATGGGCTTATAGATGCCATCAAAGGTGACCGTTAATAGAGATTGGAAGAAACATCAGAATAAATCTTTGGTCGATTTAATCTGAATGATATGCTGGAGAGGACCCGTGTTAAGCCGTGTCTGGAAATGTATTAGAAGGAATCCGTGTATGGATGCTTCATGATAAACCCTGTGTGAAACTGTATTTGGAAAGTCATGAGAAGGAGTCTGAGTAGGGCTTCTTCAAGATGAAGCCATGTGAAACTTCATCTAGAAATATACGAGAAAGAGCATGGGTAGGGCTGCTTCAAGATGAGTCCGTGTCAAACTTAATCTGAAACTTATGAGAAGGAGCTTGGGTAGGGATGCTTTGGGATGAGTCAGTGTGAAACTTCATCTGGAAACTTATGAGAAGGAGCCTGGGTAGGGCTGCTTCGGGATGAGTCCGCGTGAAACTTCATCTGGAAATTCATGAGAAGGAGCCTGGGTAGGGCTGCTTCGGGATGAGTCCGTGTGAAACTTCGTCTGGAAATTCATGAGAAGGATCCTGGGTAGGGCTGCTTTGGGATGAGTCTGTGTGAAACTTCATCTGGAAATATATGAGAAGGAGCCTGGGTAAGACTGCTTCGGGATGAGTCCGTGTGAAACTTCATATGGAAATATATGAGAAGGAGCCTGGGTAGGGCTGCTTCGGGATGAGTCTGTGTGAAACTTCATCTAGAAATATATGAGAAGGAGCCTGGGTAGGGCTGCTTCGGGATGAGTCCGTGTGAAACTTCATCTGGAAATATATGAGAAGGAGCCTGGGTAGGGCTGATTCAGGATGAGTCTGTGAAACTTCATCTGGAAATATATGAGAAGGAACTTGGGTGGGGCTGCTTCAGAATGAGTCTGTGTGAAACTTCATTTGGAAACATACGAGAAGGAGCCTAGGTAGGACTACTTCGGGATGAGTCCGTGTGAAACTTCATATGAAAATATATGAGAAGGAGCTTGGGTAGGTCTGCTTCAGGATGAGTCCGTGTGAAACCGCATTTAGAAATTGGATGGAACCCGTGTAAGATTGCTTTATGATAAGCCTGTGTGAAGTTACATATGGAAATTGGAAGTAACCCGTGTAAGATTGCTTTATGACGAGCCCGTGTGAAGCTGCGTCTAGAAATTGGAAGTAATTTGTGTAAGATTGTTTTATGATGAGCCCGTGTGAAGCTGCATCTGGAAATTGGAGGGAACCCGTGTAAGATTGCTTTATGATGGACCCGTGTGAAGCTGCATCTGGAAATGGGAAGTAACCTGTGTAAGATTTCTCCATGATGAGACCATGTGAAGCTGCATTTGGAAATTGGAAGGAACCCGTGTAAGATTGCTTCAGCTGGTTGTGTAAATAGTTGCTCTGTCTTGTTTCAGGAACTAATCTTGGACCTGTTGAAAATTATTGATGATAATTATTTTTTGATTGATCTTTCCTGAAAAGGAAAAGAGTTTGCTATATGAAATGCATTGCGTAATGATGTTCTCAAAATAAATGAGATTGTGCTATATGCGTTTCGTATGCACATGCTATGATGTATGTATGTCAAATGTTATTAAAGTGCATCTTTGTCTGGGAAAATAAATCCCTAACTACTGCTGGGGAGTTTTGGGGAGCTAAATCCCGGACTATTGCTGGAGATGAAGAGTATGTGTATCTTTAACCTTGTTTAGAATGTTTCCTCCGGGGATTCCTACTTTGTTATTTGAGGAGAATTTCGATGGGGAACATTGACTTTTCTTGAGGAAACTCTGCGGGGAGTGTTGAGTTTTTCTTGGGGAATAAGATTCAAGAGTTTTAGTTGTCCATTGCTTTATCGGGGAGCTATCTCTTGATTGGAGAGGAAGAAAGTTCATCTGTTATCTGGTCGGATTCCAGGCTTTACAACAACTTGCTGGGGATAAAGAAGTTAACTATTATCTGGTCGGATTCTAGGTTTTTCAGCAACTCACTGGGGATCGTGGCAAACTCTACCGGGGAAGAGGAGTTTTGTTAGTGGTTTGAAGAACTTAAACTATTATCTGGTTGGGTCCAGGTTTCGTAGTAACTCGAAGGGTTATCTGGTCGGATCCAAGTTTCAACAACTCGAACTGTTATCCGATCGGGTCTAGGTTTCAGCAATTGAAGAAGTTAAACTATTATCTGGTCGGGTCCAGGCTTTGCAATAGTTTTCTTGAAAGGGTGAAGTTAACTGTTATCTGGTTGAATTCCAGGCTTCACAGTAACTTACTGGGATAGTAACGACTCCGTTGGGGAATGCAATGACTCTACCGAGGATTAAGGGTTTTTGTCCATTGATTTGTAATAGTCTGAGAGGCAAACTCGAGTTGGGGAATTCATAGTTTGTTGGGGAAATAAACTCCATTGAAGAGAATATTTGACGATCTGCAGGGGAGGTAAATTCTTTAGGAAGAACTTCACAAGGCTTCTTTTTAAGACCACATCAGCTGGGTGAGAGTTTTCTGGAGATTGAAACTCTGGTTAGGGATTTCATAAATCCAAATTAGTGGGGATAATTTAATTGAAGTAATCTTTGTGGGGACATCCATAAAATTGGCCTTGTGGGGATTTGTACCCTTATCCGTGAAGATTATTCTGTGGGAATAACTTTATAGATGTGGCTCTGGCGACTTCACTGGGGATCACCTTATGAAAGGGAATTTGTGGGGATTTGTCATTGTCCATAGTAGTAAGTGTTGTAGCACTGCCATACAATGTTTGTTTGGTCGTACGTGACCCTTTACTGGAATTCATGTTCAATGCCCTAAGTGATTCCGATGGAACCCCCCCCCCCCCCCTGAATATTCATGATTTTATGAGAGATTTCTTAGAATCTCGACCTGACTGCCACAAATGAGTTGGAAAATAACATGTCATTCCCCTTGATTATGGAAGATTTGTCATTGGAAGTGTTTTTCCATTTGAAGTGATTTTGAAAGAGTTTTCGTTCGTTGGATATTCGTCGTGTGAATTTCTCTGCTGTCGAAGAATTAGCCATATGCAAACAACGGTATTCAAACAACGTAAAGTTTATGTTTGTCTTGAAGCTTTTTTGAAAATGTATTTTTAGCGAATCAAATAAATTTGTAAGAATATGAATTCAACTCAGGATTTACAGTAAGCCTTACAGGAGTCATGATACCTTTTGTAACAATATGCTTTCGAACTAACCCATGCTTCAGCTAGGACTTTTAAAGGATTATAGCGTGACCTCGTTCACGGTTTAAGAAACAAAGGATAAGGCTCAAAGTTTATTTGTGCCCGACCTATTCTTCATGATTTTCTCTAGTCCTAAACTCAGTTAATTGTGTGTTTGAATTCCTATTGAATCTGGAATGATACTTTGGTGATGGTTCGGATACTGGAAGTTTATTTGGGAAGGCAGTCATTTTTTGTAACATTTTTCATGTTATCGAGGATTTGTAACGACCTCTTTTATTGTCCCTAATTTTTTGCCTGACTGTTTTTATTTTGAGACTACAATTAGCGAGATGCCCCAGTTTTTCTTAAGTCTCCATCGTAGGTTTTGACTTAGTGGGCATTTTCTTTTGAGAGATAATGACTGCCTATTTTATGGGGAACCATCGCTGTCTTTTGATTCAGAAGGATGTTTTTGATTTCATACATTATGTATGAAGTGAAAACTTGCGACCGAACGTGCATTTGAATTAAGTGAGAAACTACCCTGCCCCAGGTTTTGATTAAAGGTTTCAATTTGCGTGAAAAAGAAAACTCCAACTTCTTTAGCTTAAAGGGGTTGACTAGGGATTATCTTCCTTATAACTCCACTATTTAGGAATTGAAAGAACGCATGTACATCGTCAGCAAGGTCTATCCAAAAGCATACTGTTATGAGATTATGGTATTGTTTTCGTCATCCTCCCTCTAAAGGCTTAAAACTTTTAACGGGAGTTGAATATCACAAAAAGGGGATAAAAGCATAGTTTAAATATAGTGAAAATGAGTGGATTAATTCAAGACAAACATATGCAATTCATTAATGAAACAAAGTTTAACATTAATAGATAAGTGTTTGAACAAACAAAAGAGATTACAATTGAAAATTCAAAATGAAATGGTCGCTCTCAATGATTTGGCATGGGAGCAGTGATCACGTTGGAAGTCTTAGGAGGGCCGAATTCAATCTCCTTGGCATTAATCATATTTTGAATCTTATATTTCAGCGCCCAACAATCGTTAGTATCACACCCAGGATTGTCGGAATGATAGGCACATATTGCATCGAGATTGTACTTAGGAGAATAAGTTTTGGGGTTTGGATGAGGTCCTGCCAACGTAATCAGATTCATCCTTAACATGTGTTGCAATGCTTGAGACAGTGGCATGTTTATTTTGGTAAACTGTCTCTTGGGCTCGTCTTGCCTTCGCTAATTTCCCTGTTGTTGTTGTCGCACTGATGCGGGAATAGAGATCAGGACTGCCCCTACATATTGGTCGTGGTTACTCTTGTAACGACCCTTTTGGCCGTACACAACATTGGACTCTTTCTTCCCATTGTATGACTTCTTTTCAGTACTTGAAGATGAAGCCATCTAGATTTTTCCGCTTTTAATTCCGCCTTCAACTCGTTCCCTAGTTAGAATTAGCTCGATGAATCCAACTGAAGAGCTTCCGATTAGGTGATTGAAGAAAGGTCCTATCAAAGTTCCCAGAAAGATATTAACCAAATCCCTGTCAGTTAGGGGTGGCTGCACCCTGCTAGCTAGGTCTCTTCACTTTTGGACGTATTCTTTAAAACCTTCATTGGAACCCATTGTCATTCCTTGAAGTTGAACTCTAGTCGGTGCCAAATCAGTGTTGTACTGATATTGACAGTAGAAAGCAGTGGCCAGATCTTCCCAAGTAAGAATGTTATAACCCTCCAATTGGTAAAACCATTCTAACTGAGTACCAGACAGACTCTCTTGAAAGAAGTGGACTCAGAGCTTCTTGTTAGTGGTATGCGATTGTATTTTGCGGACGTAGGACCTCAAATGAAGCTTCAGGCACGAAACACCGTCGTACTTAGCAAAGATTGAAAATTTTAATTTGTGGGGAATACTACCCCAAGCACCAAACCCATGTCTTCAAAGTCCAATCTAGGCACAACTTGGATCTCCTCAGCTTCCAGTCTATCTTCTAGTTGCTTATATCTGTCGTCGGTCGGCGGATATTGCTCATTAGAATAGTCCTCGTCTTCAGAGATTTAATTATTTCCACCCCTAGCGCGGGTGCTCCTAGCATCTTCATCTTGATTTTCATTCTCTTCGGAGGAATCTTCTTCAACTTGGGCTTGTTTGGTGGGCCCTTTAAACTTCTTCCCCATGTTTAGGATGACATCTCGTTTCTTTGCCTTCTTCTTGCTCCCTTTGGTGAAGAGTGCTTTCAGATCTTCCTGCCTCTTGGCTAAGTTCAGGAGCACTTGTTGGAACTTGGTGTTCTGATCTTGGAGATCTTTAACTGTTTTCTCTAGATCCATTTTCTTACTGAAATAAACATTGAGAAAATGAGAAACCTGTCTTGAGAATACCTGTTATGCAATGACATGCATGATATGTAAAATGCAATGTTTTCAAGGATCTCACAGGGTGAACACAAGAAAATGTCAGAAGTTGAACTTTGATTACAGTTTTGAAGAACTTCGTATCGTTGAATGCCCTTCTACAAGAATCAAGCTCACCATGTCAAGTGGGTCATAGCCTTTTAATCAAGTTATCGTGATTTGATCTTTGACTGTATTTGGTTAGAGGAAAATAATTCCTCTTTCCCCTTGATAGACGTCTGGTTCAACATTATGAGCAACCCCTTCATAATTGGTTTTGAATGATTGCAAATATATGTGAAATAATAAATAAATGTAATCTACATGTGTGTATTATAAAAATATAGTATAACATGTTTAAAATGAGTTAAAAATATGTTTTACACATAAAGAATTATTATAAGTTGACACAACCGGTCTTGCATCGACACATACTCAAGCAAAGAATCATAAAAACGATTCAGCTTCAGTATGAGTCGACACATCCATGCTATGCATCGACTCATAACATGTTAATGCCCCTGGAATGCTATCTTCAACTATTATGCATCGATACAAAATATCATGCATTGACACATAACATTTTGATGCCCCTACAATACAAACTTAAACTTGTATGCATCGATACAAAACCTCATACATCGTCACATGACATTATGATGTTCCTGGAAAACACTTTTGAACTTGTATGGATGATACATAACATCATGCATCGACTCATAACACATTTTATGGTCAAAAATTAAAAGTTCAATCAGTATGTATCGACACATACGTGTTATGCATCGAATCATTTAAAGTAGTTGGTTCTGTAATATGTTATGATATCTTCTTGTATCGACTCATAACAACATGTATCGACTCAACCTCTATTTCATAATGAACATGTGTCATCTCATGACTAACATGTATCGACTCATAATATGTTTTTCTGTCTAACCATTTTCTGTTACATATATAAGCAAATATTTTCAACAGCAAATTAGAATGTCACATATTAGAATTGTGAGCATCAATTATGAGCAGCAAGAAGCCTGAGAGATACTTCATCTTCATCATCTTCTCAATCATCTTCATTCAACAACAACAACAAAAATCAAACATATTTGTTGAATTGGATCAAGAGGTCAGAGATAACATTCAGCTGTGCATTCAAGGGATCTCAGCTGGGTTGAAGATTGTGAAGGAGGCTTCAAGGAAACACCAAGTGGTTTGTCCTTCAAGAACGGGTGTGTTCTTGAGGGTTTGTTAGTCACGATCTCACAAGTCGGATTCATCCGTAGCGAGGGGTTTGGAAATCAGAGGGATTTTTGCAAACAGGTCGTGGAAGCGGAGGATCGATTGTGGATCTTGCAGGGAATCTTGATACAGCTCATATCAAGTGGAGGTTTTTACAAGAAGAAGAAGATCATATGGATTTATTTCTGTCTGTGTAGTGTAACCTTGTATTCAAACATTCATCAAATTGTTATAAGAGTTCTCAGTTTCAATTCTGAAATTGAGAGGGAGACGTACCCACACACGTGGACGACGGTGGGGAACTTCCTTACCAAACTGCCTGCTTATTGTTCTTTCTTTCTCTCTATCTCTTTACATTTTACATAATTTTGTGATTCAATTGGCTTGCTGAGTTTTCAGTTTAATGATAAAATAGTGGTTCAAATACTTTCATCAAATCACCATTATTAAATCATCAAACAAGCATATGCCAAGTGTTTGACAAAATTCCTAACAAGTTTTTAATTAATTGGAAATACTGCTTTAGTGATAAGTGCATTAAAAGCGTCAAGAAATCTATGTTTTATATTCATCCATTTCATCTAATAAAATCCAGCAAGTCTTTCACATGTCTGGTTTTCTAGTAGTCAGTTTAAAATAGACGGAAATTGATTCAGGACATTAATTTTCCGCTGCTTTCAACAAGCTTTGATAAAAGATTTTAAATCCTTGAATAATTAGGAGGTGATCTATTCAACCCCCTATCGATCACTTGCCACACCGTCTAAAAAGTGGTATCAGAGCACCAGTTAGCTGGTGCTTTGTGTCTACTAGTAACGCTATGGCCTTTGAACCAAATGGGGCATATAATAGAACTCCTATTTTCAATGGTGAAAACTATGGCTACTGGAAAGACTGCATGCGAGTACACATAAATTTCATTGATAGGAATGTATGGACTGTCATTCATAATGGTCCCTTTCAAATTACCATGAGGAATGATGCAGGTGTAATAGTACCTAAACCTGAGGATCAATGGAATGAAATGGATGAAAAGAAATGGTCGTGCGATTGGAGAGACAGAAATATGATAATCTCAACACTTGGTGTTGATGAGTATTATAGGGTGTCTCATTGCATGTCCGCTAAAGAAATGTGGGATGCTTTAGAAATTTCCCATGAGGGAACTACTGAAGTTAAACAGTCCCACATCAACACACTCACTCAAGAGTTCGAGCTCTTTCACATGAAATAAGGAGAATATGTCTCCGGCATGCAAAAGAGATTCGTTCATCTTGTGAGCCGTTTAAATGCACTTGGAAAACATTTTTTCAATGAAATTTCTACTAATAAAATTCTGAGATGTCTTAGCAGAGAATGGAAACCTAAAGTAACAGCTATCAAGGAAGCCAATGACGTCACTACGCTTACCATTACAACTCTGTTTGGCAAGCTGGAAGAACATCAACGAGAATTGCAAAGTCTTGAAAAATATGAAAACAAGAGTAAGAAGGAGAAGAATAAATATAGGGAGGGTGAGAAGAAGTCAATAGCTCTAATGGATTATAGCTCTAAGTCCTCAAATAAATATCAAGATGATAATGACTCAACTAGTGATAAAAATTCTGATGATGAAGAAATGGGACTTTTTGTTCGGAGATACAATAGGTTTATTAGAAAGAATGGAATCAAGCACTCCGATAAGAATCTCATAAGCTTTCGAAAACAATCCAAAGAGCCAAGGCAAGAAGAAAATAAAAATAAAAGAGGTAAAGGACCTTGCTACAATTGTGGTAAAGTTGGACACTACAAACCCGAATGTCCAAAGATGAAAAAGGACAAAGTAATAGCTCTACCAAAGAAGTTCAACAAATGAAGAAGAGCTTACATTGAGTGGGAAAGAGATAGTGAGTCATCAAATGATGACAGTTTAAGTGATAATGATGAGACTGCAAATTTATGTCTCATGGCACACACCAAAAATCAGTCCTACCTCAAGAAAGACAACCACGACAAGCAAGTAAGACAAGCATATCCTAACAAATTTTATTCTATGTATTTTTATGAACTAAAAATAGCTTTTGAAAAACTGCAATACAAAGCTGAATATGCTTTTAAGAGATTATCCTCCGATAAACAAATATTTTCATTTTTGGAGAGTAAAGTCTATAAAGCTGAAAAAGAGTTAAAATGTCTAAAAGCTAGTATTGCAGAAAGTTCAAAGGATAAGGATGTTAGAGGATGTATTCCTAGAAGAGAATGTGAAGTTTGTCATATTTGGAAACAAGAGGTTAGAACTCTTAATGCCAAATTGGAAAAAACTTTATAGCCCAAGGTTACTTTTGCCGTCGATCCTAGGTTTTTTAAGAAAAAATTGAATCCACCATATGAAAAATATTCTTTTGTTGAAAAGATACCAAATTATTCAATGAGAAGAAGTAAGAAAATACATCGTCATCATGGTTTGTGTCAATATTGTTTTCGTTTTGGTCATACCATTGAAAAATGTAAGTTTAGGAGATTTCTTGTTCCTAAAGGCATTTACCAATGGAGGCCTAAAGGCAATCATGTTACCACTTACCCACATGGACCCAATAAAAATTGGGTACCTACCTCTCTCTTTTGATATTGCAGGAAAAGTGTCTTGCATTCGTAGATAAAAGATGGGTTTTAGACAGCGGGTGTTCAAGGCACATGATCCGTGACATATCGGTTTTCATTGACTTCAAAGCAAAGAAAAAGGGATTTGTCACTTATGGAGACAATAACAAAGGAGCTATACGCGGTAAAGATAGTGTAGGTAATCCCTCTACCACTACTATTTCTGATGTCCATTTAGTAGAGGGGCTTAAACATAATTTATTAAGTATTAGTCAATTGTGTGACAAGGGTTATAAAGTTACTTTCATAAACACTTGCTGCATAATTGAAAATACTGAACAAGATATTGTGTTTAAGTGTATTAGAGTAAACAACATCTATATGCTTGACCTTTTTGATGTATCTTTAATAAGCACTAAGTGTCTAGTCACCTTGAATGATGATTCTTGGCTTTGGCATAGACGTCTAGCGCATGTTAACATTGATTTGCTTAATAAGGTTGTATCCAAGGATCTAGTAGTAGGTCTTCCAAAGATAAAATATACAAAGGATCACCTATGTGATGCGTGCCAAATGGGAAAGCAAACGAGGGTCTCTTTCAAATCTAAAAATGTGATTTCCACTTCACGAATCCTTGAGCTTCTCCATATGGACCTCTTTGGACCTTCTAGAACAAAAAGTCTAGGTGGAAATTATTATGGTTTTGTAATAGTTGACGACTACTCTAGATTTACTTGGACTATATTCCTTCATAGCAAAGATGAAAAATTTTCTTCTTTTAAGAATTTTGCAAAACTGTCTCAAAACAGAATGGAATTAAAAATAATTACAACTCGAAGCGATCATGGAGGTGAATTTCAAAACCATCTCTTTGATAAGTATTGTGACAAGCATGGTATTGAGCATAACTTTTCAGCACCTCGAACTCCACAGCAAAATGGAGTTGTGGAGCGCAAAAATCACGTTTTAGAGGAGTTGGCAAGAACAATGCTCAATGAAGGTGGATTACCAAAATATTTTTGGGTTGATGCAATTAGCACAACTTGTTATGTTTTAAACAGAATATTAATACGTCCTATTTTGGATAAAACACCTTATGAACTTTTGAAAGGAATAAAACCAAACTTGTCACATCTTCATCTATTCGGTTGCAAATGTTTTGTTTTGAATAATGGAAAAGAAAATCTTGGAAAATTTGATGCAAAAGCAGATGAAGGTATCTTTCTAGGATACTCACAATCAAGTAAAGCATATAGGGTATATAATAAACGTTTACTTACTGTTGAGGAGTCAGTCCATGTCTCTTTTGATGAATCTTATCCGAAACATGTAAGAAAAGGTATTTCTCTTGATGGTGAAGATATACTCAAAGAAACTGTGGAGGAAATTGATCAGTCCAAAATAGTTGACGATGAGGAGGAAAAAGATACAAGCCATACAAAAGATGAGGAAGAAGAGCCAACGTAAGTAAATGATCTTTGTTGTACCCCAAAATTTTCCCTCTCATTTTATCAACATTTCTCATCACAAGGCTCTTGGAACTCAAGATCAAGCTAGGGTTTGCTCTGCTCAAGACCCCTCCTTACACTATTAACCTAAATTAGGGTTTGAGTTTGCACATGGATGTTTTGACCCACAATGCCCAAAGTGACTTTCATACTTCATGTTGGACTCATAAGTTTTCCCATACCAAGTTTCAAGCCTTGAATCAAATTTTTGCCCAGTCAATTGGACAGTTGACATAAAAATCAACTGTATTGGGGAAAAAGTCAATTGTGGCCAATTGACAGTCAAACCTCATGAATTTGGACCCACATCAACATTATGAACTCATATGAACCATTTGATCAAGTTTGGATCACAATTCCACAAGAAATTTGATCAGATCACCAAAAGGGCAAAATGGTTATTTTTAGGGTTTTGATTGTACAAATGCATTTTTGACTGTTTGACCTGGCCAATGGCAAATCAAGCCCAACCATGGACTCAAGGTCTCAATGAAATTATATTGACCTATTCAACAAGTTCAAAAGATCTCAAATGCATAGGATTGACAGATGAATTTTTTCAGTCAACTGATCAAAATTTAACTGTACACTGAAAAGTCAAACTTTGACTTTTTGGTCAAAATCAAGTGCCAAGATTCATTTTCCATCAAGATGTGTCAAATTATGAAACTTGTTCATCAAGAAACCCAAAATTGCAAATTAGGGTTTAAAATGGAAAAATTTCATAACTTAGAAATTTTCTAAGTTATAAAATTTTCTTATTTTTTCCTAACTTTGTCACATTTTTCACCAAGATGCAAATGGATTCAAACAAAACTTACAACATGAAAGCTGTAGTCCATCACAAAGTCTAAAACTTTGATTCACAAAGTTTTCTTAAAAGAAGCTTGGATCTCAAGTTATGATTTTTGGAACAAGGGTACCTAAAACTTTTAACTTAGAGAAATTTTGCCCTAGTTTAGGCAGGATTTTGACCCATCTTCTTGGCCATTTTTCACATAGTTCCACTTGGAGTCTTAAGTTGCATTTCAAAGATTTATTATATTAAATTTTGCAAGCTTTCCAAATTGTCCAAGAACTCCTCAAACACCTTTGTGGTTTGGGAGAATCGAATGCTTGAAGTTGGCAAAAACTCACTTTGTAACCATGGCCAATACATGTTCATACCAAGTTGCAAATCTGACCAAACTAGCTTAGTACATAATTACAGGCCTCTAAACCAATTTAAAATCCAAAATTGAATGCAAATACATTAGACATTGGCATTGTTCTGATCAAGAGAGCATTGTACAATGAACATTTCCATTTTGAGCATAAAGGTCACACTTCCATTTTCATAAAGCATAACTTTTGCAAAGTTGTTTTTCTTGAGCTTTGAACTTCTTTCTTGGCAGCAAACAAGTTCCACAAACTTAGGAAAATGTACAAGAAGTTGGTGCATGCTTGGAGATAGCCTGTACATGCCTATCTCATTTCACTTCAAACTTTGCTTTCAAAACAAGTCAAATGGCCAAAAGCTCATAACTCACACATCTGATATATTGAACTCAAGCAAAGTTTTCAAACAATTTTTGCATACCCTTGTAAGCCAGAAGCACGAGCCCTTGACCTCCCAAACCTCCTCATACTCAAAAACCACATTTTCTTGCAAAACAGGGCAAGCCCTGCAGAATCACTTCCATCTTCACTTTGCCTCGTGTGTTTTGCCTCAAACTTGTTCCAATACCTTCCATTCAACTCACTCAAACTATTCCAAACCTCCATTGCCAACTGTAACTCCATTTACAGTGTTCACCATTTTTGTTTGAAAGCTTTGCAGGTTGAGTTATGTAGCAGGATTCAGGCCACTTCAAAACAAACTAAGCATTGGGAAAGGTTCAGGGGACATCAAGCAAGCTCAAAAGAACCTCAGGCCCCATTGAAAGTTGCTGCATTGTCCAGCTCGAACTCAACTGAAACAGGTATTTCATGAACTTCTATCTCTCTATTTAGGAACATTTAGCCTTAGGTTTGTGAATGAAAGATGTTGTATTCATTGCCCTGAAACCATACATGTGCTTAGTTTTCATTTATATTAATCGTGCTAGGAGAATTTCACCCATGAACTTTCTGAAAAAACTAGGTTAAAAATTAGGGCCAGAGAAATTCTCTCTGGTCTTTGAGAGTTAGGTTTAATGTTTTATATGGTTGAAATCGTTGTTTGATGCTCTACAAGTTTCATATTTTGAGTTTTGTCAAAGGATCACATTTCCAGGAGTTGGCAGTTTGTACAAAGAAGGCGCGTCTTTTTGTTTGAACAGAGGAAGAAGATGAAGTAGCTGGGCTGGGCCTGGCTATTTCCTGCTTTTGACACCCCCATTTTCAGTATCACACCCCCTGACCCATTTCTTTGTATATTTATTATTTTTGCATTTTAATTTCATTTCTGACTTTACTATTTTATTTCCAAACATAAAAAATGCCTAAAAAATAGTTTCATAAATTTTTATATTTATTTGGTATTTATTTTAATTATTTCTAACATTAAAATATTTAAATACTTTATATTATTTTGTTTAAACTTAAAAATAATGCAAATAATACTCTTATTTTCATTTCTATTTTTTTTACACCAAAAATATTTTCTTGAAATATATACATTTTTGTAAATAATTTATTTTATTTTTTTTACACACTTAATATATTTAATATATATATATATATATATATATATATATATATATATATATATATATATATATATATATATATATATATATATATATATATATATATATATATATTATATATATATATATATA
>CATIWC010002299.1:0-142973 GCA_948472305.1 Vicia faba | reverse complement strand
AATGCTACAACATTCATGTTATCAGTTTCCATTTTTATTAAGAGATGAGAAAGTTACAGAGCATCTGGCTGGCTAGAGGAAGAAGATGAAGTAAAGGGCAATGGCTTTGTTTGTGTTATGTTATTTTTGTTTTCAAATTAATCAATAGATGTATAGCCACCCCAATGGCAAGGTAGCGCGCTGGTGAGACCCATGTCCTGGGTTCGAAAACTTGGCGCTACCTTTTATTTTTTACACTTTTCCATTTTTCCATTTTTTGCTGATTTTGCGAGGATTGGGCCTCCACGTTGGGCTTAGTATATTTTCTAACATGACACCATTTGATTGCTCAGGATACCCCCCTGGCCCAACTATTTTCTTATTTTTTATTTATTTGTTTTATTTTCATTTTTGTTTATTAAAATATTTTTCTTTTAATATCATAAAAATCCTAAAAAATATAAATATGATAATATTGCATTTTATTTTATTTTATTTTCACATGAAAAAATATATTTTATCTTCAATATATACTAGTCATTTTTTCTTAAATAAATATGTAAAAAATAATGAACTTGGATATATTATATCTTTTCTTTTACATATATAGATATATATATATATATATATATATATATATATATATATATATATATATATATATATATATAATATATATATATAATATATATATATATATATATATATTATATATATATATATATATTTATATATATATATATATATATATATATATATATATATATATATATATATCATATATATAGATATATATATATATATATATATATATATATATATATTATATATATATATATATATATATATATATATATATATATATATATATATATATATATATATTATAATATATATTTGTAAATATTTATTTTAACATATATAAACTAAATATTTTCATAAAAATATTATTTAATATTTTTAATACAAAAATACACAAAAAGATAATATTTAAAGAGCTTTACTTTTAATTTAGAAATTAGGGTTAACCCCTTTTTAAGAATTAATTTCCTCCTCTTAAATTCTTACGATTAGGTCAAAATTATTTTGCATATAAAACAAAAATCCTTTTCTTGCATTTTTTATGTATCTTTGCATTTTTATGTATCTTTGCATATTTAAATCATCTTGAACATTATTTATTCCTTTTCTTGTACAAATTCGATTTTGGTTGTAATAGCTTATTTAGATTTACATTCTTGCAAATCCCATTCAAATTTGTATTCTCCCCCTCCCATAAATTGTTGTAATAGCTTAGTAATTTTTACATTACGCAATTTACCGCTTTACGTGCCTTGTTAGTAATTAGGGTTTGTATGGTAAGATCAAAACAAATCAAATAGAAAACCCTAAATGCAAGACAAAATAAAAGCATAAATATAACACATTTGCACACAAGCATCCTTAGGGTTTCTCCACTTGGTTGCCTTACAAAATAGCCATGTTACGCATGTAAAGCATCTTGGCAAAACAAACAAATATAAGATCATAGTCCCTCGATGACGCTATTCAAGGTTGCCTTACGAAATGATCTTGGTCCCTCAAAATGCTAAGGTACTTTGCAAACATTGCTAATCATGGTTATACGATGACCCACGTCCGTCCCGTTTACATCTGTTGTACCCCAAAATTTTCCCTCTCATTTTATCAAGATTTTCCTCACAAGACTCTTTGAACTCAAGACCAAGCTAGGGTTTGCTCTGCTTAAGACATCTCCTTGCACTGTTGACCTAAAATTAGGGTTTGAGTTTGCACAAGGAATTTTGAACTTCTAATGCCCCATGTGACTTTCATACTTCATGTTGGACTTATAAGATTGCTCATACCAAGTTTCAAGCCTTGAATCAAATTTTTGCCCAGTCAATTGGAAAGTTGACCTAAAAATCAGTTGTATTGGGGAAAAAGTCAATTGTGGCCAATTTACAGTCAAACCTTATAATGTTTGATCCACATCAACATTATAGACTCATATGAACCATTTGATCAAGTTTGGACCACAACTCTTCAAGAAATTTGATCAGATCTTCAAAAGGGCAAAATGGTTATTTTTAGAGTTTTGACTGCAGAAGGGCAATTTCTGATTTTTTAACCTAGCCAATGGAAAATTGGGTTCAATCATGGATTCAAGGACTCAATATCATCATCTTGACCTAATCACAAGGTTCAAAAGATCTCAAATGCATTGGATTGACAGATGAATTTTCCAATCAACTGATCAAAAATCAATTATACACTGAAAAGTCAAACTTTGACTTTTTGGTCAAAATCAAGTGCCAAGGGTCATTTTTCATCAAGATGTGTCAAAACATGAAATTTGTTCACCAAGTAACCTAATTTTGAAAATTAGGGTTTAAAATGGAAAATTTTCATAACTTAGAAATTTTCTAAGTTATGAAAATTTCTTATTTTTCCCCAACTTTGCCCAACATTTTCACCATGATGCAATTGGATTAAAACAAAACTTCCAACATTAAAGTTGTAGTCCTCCACAAAATCTACAACTTTGATTCACAAAGTTTTCCCAAAAGATGCTTGGATCTCAAGTTATGATTTTTGGAACAAGGGTCCATGAAACTTTTAACTTAGTGAAATTTTGCCCTAGTTTAGGCAGGATTTTGACCTATCTTCATGGCAATTTTTCACATAGATACAAGTGGAATATCAAAATGAATTTCAAAGATAGATTGTAGAGCATGTTACAAGCTTTCCAAAATATCCAAGAACTCTCCAAAATCATTTATGGTTAGGAAGAATCGAAGAAAAGAAAATGGCCATTTCTCACTTTTTGTCCATGGCATTTTTCATGTTGCTACAAGTTGCAAATTCTGCCCAAACATGTTTGTACTTGTTTACAGGTCCTTAAACCCTTCCACACTCAAAAATTGAATGCAAACACATTGGTTAGAGGAATTTTTATGATCTATGGAAGATTACACAAAGGTTTATTCCATTTATGGCATAAAGATGGCAATACCATTTACATAAAGCATGCTTTATGTCAAATGACTTATCTTGAGCCAAGGACCCAATCCTTTGCAGAAAACTAACTCCATAAACTTAGGGAAAAGTATACCAACTATCAGCAGGTTTGGAGCTAGCAAGTACATCCCTTTGCATTGTCAACTCACACTTTTCTTCAA
Organism: Vicia faba; assembly: GCA_948472305.1. Taxonomy (NCBI): domain Eukaryota; kingdom Viridiplantae; phylum Streptophyta; class Magnoliopsida; order Fabales; family Fabaceae; genus Vicia; species Vicia faba. The sequence goes on along the minus strand of CATIWC010002299.1, from coordinate 139,815 downwards.
AACCAAGTCAACTTGCAAAAAGGACATATCTTTGCAATCTGATAAAACCAAAGTTTGTGAACATTTGAACCAAGTTTTATGATATCACACTAAGCCAGAAATACGATCTAGCAAGTTCTCAAACCTTCCAAAACACCAAAACACAAGTTCTTGTCAAAACAGGGCAGGTTCTGCATTTTGATTTCCAAATCACAATCCACTCGTGCGTTTTACTTGCAACCAGTTCCGACACACTCCATACAACATACCTAAGCTATCCCAACCATTCCTAAGTCACTGTAACTCCATTTACACACTTCACCATTTTTGAATTCTGACTTTGCAGGTTGAGTTCTATAGAGAGATTCAGGCAAGCTCAAAGCAAACTAAGCATTGGGAAAGCTCAAAGGAACTTCAAGCAAGCTTACAAGCATCTCAGGCCTCACTCACAACCCCTACATTGCCATACTCGAGCTTGACTGAAACAGGTAAAGTTCAAACTTCTACCTCTCTATTTAGGAATCATTAGGCTTAGGTTTGTGAATAAAAAATATAGTCCTCATTGCCCTTGAGTTGTACATATGCATAGAATTCATTTAAGTTAACTGAGTTGGATGAATGATGAATTTTCTGAAAAAACTAGGTTAGAAATTAGGGCCAGAGAAATTCTCTCTGGTCTTTGAGAGTTAGATTAAGTTTTTTACATGGCTAGAATCGTATGATCATGCTCTATAACTTTCATGTTGCAAGTTTTTGTTTTTAAGCACAAATGCAGGAGTTAGCAGTTTGAATACAGGGGGCGCGTTTCCTTGTTCAGAGGACAGGGAAGAAGGCAAATTTGGGTTGGGCCTGGCTGTTCCTTGCTATTTGCACCCTTTAGCTTGTTGTTTACACCCCCTTGGCCCATTTGTTTATTTTTCCATATTTTTCATTTCTTTTTAAATTTCTGACTTTTATTATTTTTTTCTAAATATAAAAAATCACTAAAAATATTTTCTTAAATTTTCACATTTTATTTTATTATTTTTATTATTTTTTGGACATAGAAATAATTATTAAATAATATACTTTTATTTTCTTAAAATAAAAACTTGTAAATATTATAGAAATATTATATATTTTTATTTTTATTATCTATACACTTAAATAATATTGTCATACATATTTTTATTTTTCAACATTTTGTATACATTTTATTTTATTTTTTGCACATAAATGAATAAAATAAATAATTAATATAAGGCATATTTTCTTTTAAAACCAAATTAGGGTTTCCACCCTTAATAAAAATAACCATTAATATTTTTTCTATTTTTAGGACATTAAATAATTTATTGTTACATACATAAAATAAAATACAAAAACATTTTTGCATATTCATATTTCATTGCACATTTAAATATTCGTCAATTTATTATTTATACAATGAATTCAATTTGGTTGTAATAGTTGAAATTAGGGTTTTTATTTTCTTGCAAATATCCCCCTATTCAAACTTGTATCCCCCTCCCCATATCAATGTTGTAATAGTCGTAGATTTACTTTTACGCACTTTATAGCTTTCAAATATGCATGATAGAAAGATTAGGGTTTGTATGCAAATGACCAAAATTAAACAAATAGCTTGACTAAACACAAGACAAAAAGCATGAAAAATGACAACACAATGCACACAAGCACCCCTAGGGTTTCATCCACTTTTTGCCTTAAAAACATGGCCATGGTATGCATGCTAGGTATCTTGGCAAAACAAAAACAAAACAAAAGATCATAGTCCCTCGATGACGCTATCTTGGTTGCCTATACAAAAATGATCTAGTCCCACAAACCCTTGCTAAGATACTTAGCACAATTGCTATCATGGCCATACGATGACCCGCGCCTGTCTCGTTTAACATCCAAACACAAGGTTTTTTACCAAATACAATGGTAAAACAACAATGTCAAAGGGTTAAAAATGTGTAGGAAAGATCTTTGAGTAGGGTAGACAACTCCTAGTTACTTGATCAAACTTGAAAACATCCTTGCTAATTTCAAAACACACAATTTCAAAACATTTCCGAAAACAAACTTTCAAACATTGGAACATTTTTCAAAAGACAAACACCTTTGTATATATTCAAACAAGAATCATTACAAAGGTTGCCTAGACAAAGGCCTCTTTTCAAAACATTTTCAAAACCACACACAAAAGCACCATTTCAAACAATTGAAAAGCAAAAAGCAAGTGATCTAAACAAGTAACTAAGAGCCCATGGAAAACCATGGATGAAAAGGGTGCTAGCACCTTCCATTTTCATAATCTACCCCCCCAAACCCAAGAAAACATCTCAAAGGTCTTTCCTGTGCTTTTTAACCTTTCCTTTGGATAAAATAAAAAGTCGGTGGCGACTCTTGCTAAACTGAAACATTTGTGAACATAAACATGAAACCTCAAGTCAGCTCTCCCACCGTATCACAGAACTGGCGACTCTGTTGAGGAAATTTCTAAAAGTGGGGTTACCTTAGGGTTTAGATCACCTTTACATGCTTACCTTGTTTGCTTTGATTGCTTTACATTTGGTTCTATTGTTTGGGTTTGAATCCTCTACCCGGATTTTGGGAAACATTCATAGGTAAATAGCAATACGTTGTGGAAACTGTACGGGGTATACCGACATGGTTTAAGCAATAGCTATATTAGTGCGACATATTTGTGGGTACCGGTAGCCTTTGAGTCAATCAAAGAGAATACAGGGCCTCTGAGTGATGTCATGAAGCACTAATGAACTTTTAGAACCTTTACTTGACCATCTTGGCCTTTTTAGGGGTAGTGAGATGACCGGCTTTGGTGCAGTCCGAAGTTGGTAGATACTCGATACTACACTCATTGAGGGTTGTATTCTTGGAATATTTCAGTCGCCAGTAAAGTGGCTAAACTGAAACAATGAACACAGAAAATAATCCAGTGATATTAAGCTCCTTAGAACCCGATTATTATTTATAGTACAAGTTGAGCCAACTAACTTCAAGAGGGTACTTACCTATGAAACCCCATGCAAGCCTGAAACTAGGAACTTGTGTGATTTTCTTATACATATATTTGTGCATACATCATGAAGCATCATTTGCATCCACTAACCATTTCAAGGATTCTGGATCTTCATCTTTGTTCCTGTTTTGTAGGTTATGGAATCACTTCGCAGGAAAACAATCCAAGTCAACCTTGTGAGAATTCCTCCTCAACTCAAGGAGCTTGCTTCCAAGATTCCAGAGTATTCTCCATTCACTGAAATACATGGAAAACTTCTCAACTTGGTCAACTCCAACATTGAAGAAGACATGGTGAAAGTTCTCTTCTAGTTCTTTGACCCCCTACACCACTGCTTCACATTTCCTGATTACCAACTAGTGCCTACTTTGGAGGAATTTTCTCAACTCATGAGGATTCCTATTCTCCATCAACTACCCTACAACGATACGAAAAGAGATCCAAAGCCTGAAGATGTTGCTCAAGCCTTACACTTGCAACCATCTGATATCATAGGTCATTGGGAAACCAGAAGTGGTATCAAGAGTTTCTTGGCAAAGTTTATGTTTGAGAAGGCACAAGACTGCTGGAATTCTCTAGATCTGCAAGCTTTTGAGGAGATTGTAGCACTTCTCATCTATGGGTTGGTTTTGTTCCCAAACCCTGACCAGCTTATAGATGTGAATGCTGTCAAGATTTTCATATCTCGGAATCCTATGCCTACATTGCTTGGGGATATCCTCCACTCATTTCACACACGAACAATGAGAAAAAGAGGTCTTCTCATGTGCTGCACTCCTCTTCTATCAAGGTGGTTTATTTCTCACCTTCCCTAATCAGTCTTGAAGAATGAGCAAGGTTTGGGGTGGTCACAACGATTGATGACTCTTACACATTCAGATATCCATTGTTGTTCTCGATCAAAAGAGAATGTTATTATCATTGACCATTGTGGGGAATTCCCTAATGTCCCTCTACTTGGCATTAGGGGAGGCATTACCTACAACCCCTGCTTGGCTCTAAGACAGTTTGGGTATTCCCGAAGGGATGGCCCTCATGACATGCTGATTCCAGACTTGGTTTTTGACTTCGACAACGATGCTCAAGGACTTCGACAAAGGTTTATCCGATCTTGGAGGATGCCCAACAAGGTGGATAGTAAGACCTTGGGACACAAGAATTCCATCCCCATTGAGCCTTACCTCAAGTGGGTACGAACCCGCTCCCAGAGCCTTATGATGCCTTACCCCTACATTCTCCCTGTGATTAAAGAGCCTGTTATGGAAGAAGAGGTTCCATACACCCTCCTGCATCCTGACATGCCAACATAATTGGAAGATTTACAAAGGAGTTGGATACAGCTCAGGGGAGAACGCAATACTTTTGAAGGCCAAATTCTACGCCAGTGAGAAGAAGGTTTTAGAACTTACTCGTCGACTCCATGAAGAGCAGACTCTCAACACCTACATCGCACCAAAAAGGATGCGCAACGTCTTTTTACATTAGAATTTTGTATTTATTTTGCCCATGAGGCATTTATGTACTAACAAATTTTATCTTATTAATATGATGTGTGTTCCTTTTTGTTTACAACAAATTTGAATTTCTGAATCCTTGAATGCATTACATGAATACACATCATTCATCATATGCATAAACAGGTCTTCACACCAGGTTTCCTTATCTCTCTGCTGTTTATTTCAGCAAGATGGATATAGAGTAGACGGTCAAAGACTTACAAGCGCAAAATTCACAGTTCCAACAACTACTCATGACCTTGGCAAAGGGTCAGGAGGATCTTAAAGCTCTGTTGGAGAAGGAAAAGGAGAAAAAGAAAAAGAAGAAAAAGAAAAAGAAGAGAGTTGGTGTGGCTACTTTGGGTAGAAGATTTGAAGGTCAAACTAGAAGGGTCCTGGACTTCCCCTCAACATATGATGAAGGGGTAGGAAAAGGAAAGGAAGTTGCAGTACCATCTGAGTCTGAGGAAGAAGAAGAGGAGGAGGATAAAGACTATTCTGAACAGCAGTACCCTCATACAGATGACAAGTATAAGAATCTGGAAGAGCGTCTGGCAGCCATGGAGGTACAGAGGGTGCCTGGGCTGGATTTCGAAGTGTTAGGTTTGGTTTCTGGGATTGTCATTCCCCCCAAGTTTAAAGTGCCTCTTTTTGCTAAATACGATGGGGTGTCTTGCCCAAAGATGCACATGCGGTCTTACGTCAGAAAAATTCAACCATATTCTTTTGACAAAGATCTGTGGGTCCATTTCTTCCAAGATAGTTTGTCGGGGACGCAATTGGATTGGTTCTACCAGCTAGAGAGGTCTGATGTGCATAATTGGGAGGATTTGGCTGCTGCCTTCTACAGACAATATCAATATAATGCGGACTTAGCATCAACTCGTACTCAATTACAGAGTATGGGTATGGTCTCCAATGAAGGCTTTAAGGAGTATGCCCATAAATGGAGAGATTTGGCGGGACAAGTTCAACCACCTCTATCTGAGAGGGAGCTTGTAGATATGTTCTTGGGTACACTGTCAGGGCCTTTCTTCAATCACCTGATAGGAAGTTTGTCTGCGGGGTTCACCGAGTTAATTCTTACTAGTGAGAGAGTTGAATTCGGAATCAAGAGTGGTAAAATTCAAAAAGATGCATCTGCTTCCGCTGCCATTAACAAGACTTTTCCAGCAAAGAAGGAAGTCTCAGTTGTCTACTCCCAAAGAGGTCAAGGAAGAGTTGAGCGCCAGCCAGCGGTGGGGGCCGTAATGATTCAAAAGTATGCAGCTGATCATCCCAGAAACAATCAACCCAGAGCTAACCAAGCAAGGGTGGAAAGGCCTGCACGATAGTATACCCGGATAAACATGACACCTACTCAGGTTCTACCCCATCTCCTGAAGTTAAACCTTACAACCTTGAAAGAGGCACCGAAAAATCCGAATACAACTTCTCCGTACTACCATTCAAACGCCAAATGTGCTTATCATTCAGATAGCATAGGGCACGACACCAATAATTGTTGGGCCCTCAAGAATAAGATCCAGGATTTAATAGATGCTAAAGAAGTGGAATTCGACACCCCTGAAAAGCCGAATATGATCTTTGCTCCAATGCTAAAGCATGGCCACAATGCCCATGCTATTGAAGAATATCTTTTTGTTGCTACTGTTGATGATTTGATGACTCTGTTACTGATAATCAAGCTGGATCTATTGAAGGCTGGGATTTTCCCAGGTTGTGAAAAAGATTGCTGCCTTTGTTCATCCTTACCAACCGACTGTCCATTGTTGAAGTTAGGCATCTGTGATCGGTGGATCTGGAACTGACTGTTTAACGCTGGTTCGCGAAATGTCGCGGAAGCAAGAGTCGCCACCGTCTTTTATTTTCTCCAATTGGAAAGGACAAAAGCACAGAAAAATTCCTTTAAAGAGATTGCTCTCGGTTCGGGAGGTAGGTTATAGAAAGGGAAGGTGTTAGCACCCTTTCTATCCATGGTTATCCATGGGCTCTTAGATACTTGCTCAATGTGTTTTCAAAATTTGTTTGCTTTTCAATGTGGGTTTTAAAAAGTTTCTTTGAAAAATTTCAGTTCGACTCGTACGTCAGAGTGTTTGAAAAATTTGCTTTGAAAGCTTTTGAAAATGTGTTGGTGTGAAAAGTCCTTTTTTGAGTTGTTTTGAAATTAGAGCAAGTATCCTTGAGAACCTACCTACCCTAAGGAATTCGTCTGTGTAAGAGTCCTTTAAAGTAGTGCCATCCCACCATTGAGAGGTAGGTAGCACCACCGTTGGAGGTGTTCGGGTCAATTCGATTTTAGGGACGTAGTGATCACCGGAGCAATGGGAAGACATCTTAGAAGCTACCCTCATGCCAGGTTCCCGGATCATGAGGACTTACTAAGACGTCCTCTACTCGACGACCACCTTTCGAAAGGCAACAGTGAGGCGTACCCTAGGGGTGGTGTGTGCGAATTGTGTGTCATGTTTCAGTTATTTGTCTTGTCATGTTTGTTGTGATCTATGCTTGATTTTAATTAGGGCCATTCATTCTTGCATGCATATTTAACAGTTATAATGTTTGCGGGAAAATAAATCTAAGACTATTACAAATGGCGCGGGTCCACATCGCCAAAATTAAACCGGACCCGATTTGATAGAAAAATAAATAAAGCGAAAAAATAAAGTGCGAAAAGTAAAGTTACATGGCTTTGGGAGATTTACATAATTATAATAAGCAACATAAAAATAAATATGCGCAATTAAATTAAAACAATGGGCGTTGGACCCTTTTACAAAAATATTTAAAGTTAATGAATTAATTAAGGAGGAATTAAAATTAAATATTTACAAGGAATGTTTTTTGGTATTTTTTATATTTTTTAGAGTTAATAAGAGAAAGGAGTTAATTGAAATTAAATTAAACGGCAAACCCTAATTCTAATATTTTTATTTATTATGAAAGAATTAAAATATAATCTACATTAAACCCTAATTTATTTATGTACAATTTTTAATTTATGAAAATAAATAACTAATATTATTATTCTGAAAAAAAGGGAAAATTAAAAAGAAAATAAAAAGTTATTAAACCTAAGTTCTATTTTTTTGGATTTTTATTATTAAAAAGAATTAAATTTGTAACCTAATAAAACTAAGTAATTACAAGCATTTATTTAGAAAATAATTAAAATAAAAATTATATTTTTATTTGGGCATTTTTTTATTTTTTATGATGTTTTTGTATTTTGATTAAAAATTAAATAAACAATAATTAAAATAAACACAACAATTAAAATAATAATTAAAAGATATAAGAAAAAGAAATAAAATTGTCAAACCAGAGTGGGGTGTTGCCCCAAATGGGAGGTTCAGGCCTGGAATTTTGGCCCATTAAGCCTTGAATCGTTGACTTTTCCAATCAGGTGTAATGCATTGACTGGCGTATAGTATGTTCTTTACACTGGAGCCATTGACCTGCCTTCATTAGGCACGTGGACTTTTGGATCTTGAAACATATGGTGGTCCTTAGTGCCAGCGTTGCATAGGATTTTATTGTGAAAAATAACATTGAAATTGCCAGACCTGGGACTTGAACCCAGGTCATGAGGGTTACAAATATGTCCACCTGCCAACTGAGCCATCACGTTCATGTTAATATACTATAGCAAATAAATAATAAAAGCGAAATTGGTTAATGGCCACTAAGCAGCACAAAAGCGCGCGCTGATTTGAATTAGCATATCACGTTCCAACACGTCTTCGTCTCCTCCATATGCCTAAAAATGAAAAAAAACATAAGGCAACGGTTTAGCAAACGTTGCCTAAGGCCGTATACCAAGAAATAGCGAATAGACCCTCGACGCTCATAAATTGAGCGCGAGGGTAGGAATCTCTTCGTCTCTATGCTCTGAGTACATCCATGGTATTGAGAACGTCCAATTTTGCTGTACTTGGAAACCCCTAATTCCAAAGCTGAAAAACCCTAATGCTTGTTAATGGCGAAATCGCGTGGATGGCATGAAAACTCAATCAAATATGATGGTTAGTTCACAAACTTCATCAGGAACGTGAATATATAAACAAAAATGCAAAAAGACGTATGATTTATGATATATGATTTCAAGAATTTCGCTTCACAGTTTGAGTTCTAACCACCGATTCTTTGCGCTTTGGTGGTTGATATCGATTGGAATCTCTTCAGGAATGCCTAAGGATGCTGATAGAACAAAAATTGCAGCTTGAATCGAACTAGAGACTAGTTTTCAGTATTGACTTTTTTATGGAAAATTTCAAGTTTGTAATAGCCTTCTATGCGCAGCTTGCAGTCCTCTTTGATTAGGTTTACATTCCTGTATATGTAAGGAAGCAATTAGGTTGGAAAAATTGATCCAAATCCAAGGCATTCATTGTTTTCAATATTTGATTTCCTTAATATCTTTTTGAATCGTTTTTCATGGTTTTTGTGTCAATTAGGTTTCAAACCACACCAAAACTTGCCTATTTAAGATGTGCACGAAATATTGACCTTGGAATGTGCATAAAAAGATTTTTTTAGGTCAAACTTATATTTTTCATGTATTAAAATAATTTAAATGAATTAATATTAATATAAATTCAAATAAATAATTAAAAAATATGAAAATACTTCCCTTTGGGCCTAATGGTCGTGCATAGGCTTGGCATGAAGAAACTTGGAAGAAAAATGGGCCCATTTGCATTTTTAGGCCTTTTGCATCAATGTTGACTTTTCAAAATTCCCAAAAATTTCCCAACTTCCACAAGGCATAACTTGCTCAATTTTTAAGCTTTTCACATGTTCTTGGACATTTTGGAAAGGTCTTTGAGTCCTTTAACCAATGCCTTTGGTCCCATGTCATTTTGATTTTAACAATCTCAAGTTATGGCCTTTGACTTAAAGTCCCTTTTTGTTGACTTTTGAAAATGACCTATAATGTTGAAATTGATAACTTTTTGTGAGAGCATTTCTTGGACTTGAAGTATGAAGATGAGTTGTAGGAAATGTCTTTCTCTTCAAAATGAGATTTGGATGGAATTTTTCTGATAATCCATGTGAAAGTTATGCCCTGGTCAATTTCAGTTGACTTTTTCAGCTGTCCAAATATAGCAACTTTTGCATCTTTGATGATTTCTGAGCCAAATTTTGAGAATCATGATCAAGCATTGATCAAATGATGTTTGTGTCTTCAAAATGATGTGTTGACCAAAAATTCGAACTTTTGACTGTCAAATGACCATTTTGCCCCTACAGTTGACTGTAGTGCAATCTAGGGTTTTGACTGTGCAATTTTGAGCTGAATGCCTTGAAACTTGATATGAGGATGCTTGACCATCTTTGTAGGCATATGAGACTTGATTGGGCCCTTGAAAACTTCCTTTCTTTGATCAGAACTCAAACCCTAGTTTTGACTGTATAGGAGACAGTTGGACTGCATAACCCTTGGGGAATTTTATGACCTTGACTTGACAAATCTTGATGAATATGGGAGGGCAAATTTTGGGGTACAACAGTTGCCCCTGTTCAATCTTCTTAGACCTGAGGATGCAGATTGGCGGACGCGCCTTTCGTAATCCGAGGGTAAAAGATGATTGGACACTAGAGTGCCCAGAAATTTGCGCTCACATGGTGGCATTGTGATGGGGGAATGGGCTTACAGATGCCATTTAGAGATTACTGGATAGGATGATGGGCTTATAGATTCCATCTGGATGTTGATCGTGTAGGAGATTCTTTAGCGAGGGCCTGCATACCTGCAACAGAGAAATGAGTACCTGACACGTTGCAGGAGCTGATTTCGGATGCTTGGTATAGATGCGTCCTGACTGGTTACAGGAGCTGAGTCTGGAGCTTCAAACACTGATGAATGAACCAGGAATGGTTACTGCCTTAGCATGAATGATAAGAGAACCTTGGACGATTTTAATCTCAACAACGCTCGTTGAGAAAAACCTTGATGGGAATTATTATCTTCGCAGTATTGGGCAGAGAACCATAAGCTATTATAATTGGAAAGGAATGATCACCTCACACTCATCGTCGGAGAGGGAAACATCTGAAAAAGGAATTACCACCTCACACACCGTCGGAGAGGGAGCCATAGGGAGAATATCACCTCACACTCATCGTCGGAGAGGGAAACATCAGAAAAGGGATTACTACCTCACACACCGTCGGAGAGGGAACCATAGGGAGAATATCACCTCACACTCATCGTCGGAGAGGGAAACATCTAAAAAGGACTTCAGGAAGCAGCATCAGAACGTCACCATGTCTGGTTTACATCTGAAACTATATCTGGAAGGAAATCTGGAAGCAGTATCAGAACGTCACCATCGCTGGGTTTACATCTGAAACTATATCTAGAAGGAATTCTGGAAGCAGTATCAGAACGTCACCATCGCTGGGTTTACATCTGAAACTATATCTAGAAGGAATTCTGGAAGCAGTATCAGAACGTCACCATCGCTGGGTTTACATCTGAAACTATATCGAGAAGGAAATATGGAAGCAGTATCAGAACGTCACCATCGCTGGGTTTACATCTGAAACTATATCTAGAAGGAATTCTGGAAGCAGTATCAGAACGTCACCATCGCTGTGTTTACGTCTGAAACTATATCGAGAAGGGAATCTGGAAGCAGCATCAGAACGTCACCATCGCTGGGTTTACATCTGAAACTATATCTAGAAGGAATTCTGGAAGCAGTATCAGAACGTCACCATCGCTGGGTTTACATCTGAAACTATATCTAGAATGAATTGCGATTAGTTGATAGTAGTCATTTTTGTATTGATCTTTTTCCTGAAAAGGTAGAACATAATTGTATGCAAAATCATGATGCATGAACTGTATGTCTTCAAGATCAATGAGATTCGTGTAGTATGATGCATATGCATGCTATAATGATGTATGTGACGTTTTATGAATGTATGTTTGTCTAAGGAAATAAATCCTTGACGGGTGCCGGGAAGTTGTATCCTGGGCTGATGTTGAAGAATAGACTTTGCCTCCTGTTGGGGATGATAGTTGCAAGTATATCGGTAGGAGAAGATAACTCCGTTGGGGAATAAACTTGGCGAATGAATAATTCTGCAGGGAGAAAAGATATTCTAGCGACCATGCTGGGAAGAAATACTCTGTGGGGAGATGCTTTTGCTGAATTGTTGAGGATGACTCGCTGAGGATACCTTGCTGTATTGGAAGTATGAATGGACTTCGCTGGGGATAAGAAGATTCCGTCGACGACGCTCTTTCTTTGGCTTTTGGCTGAGGATAACCCAGTTATATCCTGTTAAGGAAATAACTCTTTGAATAAAGTCGGGCGACGCGTTCGTGCTTTATGAGGGGATAAGCTTCCAGAATCTACTGGGGATAAGCTTATTGCTTGGGGAGATGGATTCCAACTTTCCTGGGGAAACTGGGTTGGACTCTCCTGGGGAGGTTTGAACTGCAGGGAAGTGATTCCTTTGAGATATGCCGCCGGGGAACAATCTTTAGACCAAGACTGCCGGGGATGCTTGTTAAGAATATATGTATTGCTGCTGGGGAATGTTTGAGATCGGCTGGAGGATACTCAATTTCCTTGATATTTGATGATCTGCTTGGAGAAGAATGTATTGTTTTGTTGAACCACTCTCTGGGGAATTAAGGTATCTGGTCCTGTTCTTTAGCCGAACCTACCTTGGTACCTTGGAGGACAGAACAATCAGATTGCTTAGACAACTCTTTATTGCCCCTGTTTCTATGGGGGAGGCACTTGTGGGGTGCTGATAGTTGTTTGATGGACAAACCTTCTTCTGGTAGACAGATGACAAGAAGACGGGACATAGTCGTACGCTTTAATCCCTAACTTTTGCCTGGACCGCCCTTTCGGGTTTTCAGTCCACCGGGATACCCATTTTTGCCCAAGCCGCCTTTTCAGGTTTTCGACTTGCCGGGTGTACAATTTTTTTCATTTCGTCCCTTATTTTGCCCGAACCCTTTTGGCTCGCCGGGAAGCCCTTATTTTTGCCTAGGTATGTCAACCTAGCGGGTCTTTGATTTTGCGTAGTATTTTCGACTATGTCCACGCTCTTAGAATGTAGGGAGTTGCCCCTGTTTAGAAGTGTTTTGTCACCAGAAGATGTTTGATCAGGCGAGATTTGTTGTTGAAATGCCCCAAGTGACTCAGGTGGAGATTTGCCCCAGGCTGGTTGGCTTTTTGAGAGATTCTCTGAATCTTGACTGGACTGCCCCAGATGATGGACAATAGTCATGCCGTGCCTCTTGATTGGAAGTGCTTTTGTTCACTAGGTATTTCTCGTGCGAATTTCCCTGTTGTTCAAACAAAAAGTCATATGCAAACAAAGTTATGTTAAAAATGCAAAGCTTATGTCTGTCTTGAAGATTTTGAAGATGCATTCTTTTTCATAAAACAAGTAAATGTTTGTAAAACGTAATGTCAACTCCGTATTTACCGTAGGCCTTCAGGAGTCAGGATACCTTTCGTAACAGTATGCTTTCGAACTAACTCATGCTTCAGCTAGGACTTTTAAGGGTTATAACGTGGCCTGGTTCACGGTTTAAGAAACAAAGGATAAAGGCTCAAAGTATTTGTACCCACCCGCTCTTCGTGATGTTCTCCAAACCTAAACTCAGTTGATCATACGTTAGACCTTGTTTGAGTCTTTGTTCTGATGTTCCAATGATGGTTCAGATATTGATGATTTATTTTGAACAAGCAGTCATTTTTTTTTTTTTTTTTTTGTCGTTGAGGGTTTGTAGGACCTCTTCCTTTTTTGTTATCCCTTTCTTTTTTTGCCTGAACTGTTTCCTTTTTTTTTTTTGGAATTACAGTCAGCGGGATGCCCCAGTTTTGTAAGTCTCCTTCATGGGTTTAGACTTTTTGGGCTTTTCACTTATGAATTTTGAAGACGACTGCCTGTCCTTTTGATTGTTCTGAACCATCACTGTCTTTGTTCATTTTGTAAAGATCTCTTCGGTGCCATTCGTCATGCACTTGGATCAACTGAGAAGACTACCCTGCCCCGGGTTACGATTAAGGGTTTTGATTTTCGAAAATAAAAACTCCTACTTCTTTGGCTCAGAGGGGTTGACGAGGGATTATCATCCTTATAACTCCAGTGTTTAGGAATTGAAACAATGCCTGTACCTCATCAGCGGGGTCTGTTCAAAAGCATACTGTAGATCGTGGTATCGTTTTCGTCATCCTCCCTCAAGAGGCTTAGAATTTTAGATCCAGAGTTGACATCAGAAAAAATATGAAAAGAAATTTGAATATAATGAAAACAATTGTATTAATTCTCAAAACAGACGTATGCGATGCATTGATAGAATAAAAGAGTTTGCTATGACATTAATTGTTTGTATAAGCAAAGAAAAGTACAGCTCAAAAATTCAAATAAACAAAAGACTTCAATGATTGGGCAACGGAGCAGTGATTATGTTCGGAGTATCTGGCACTTCAAACTGAATCTCTCCAGCATCGATCATATCTTGGATCTTGTTCTTGAGAGGCCAGCAGTTGTCTGTAGTATGCCCCGGGCTATCTGAATGATATGCGCACCTATCGTTGGGATGATAGTTGGGTGCAGAAGTGTTCGGATTTCGAAGAGGAGCCCTTAAGGTGATCAGCCCCGCCTTCAACATTTGTTGCAGTGCTTGATCCAACGACATGTTGAGTTTGGTGTACTGCCGTTTCTCCTTTCGCTGTTGCCCCTGTCCCTGCTGAGCAGGTCCAGGATGGGAGATCTGGATTGCCCCTACATCATGACGGCTCTTTTTACCGTGCACAGCATTGGATTCTTTCTTTCCATGATGAGGCTTTTTATCAGAAGATGCAGCCTCTTGAATTTTCCCAGACCGGATGCCAGCTTCTATTCGCTCTCCAGTCAAGATAAGATCTGTGAATCCAGCAGACGAATTCCCGATTAGGTGGTTATAAAATGGACCAGACAAGGTCCCCAAGAACATGTCCACCAGTTCCCGATCAGTTAGAGGTGGTTGTACCCTTCCAGCAAGATCCCTCCATTTCTGCGCATATTCTTTAAAACCTTCACTTGACCCTAACGACATACCCTGGAGTTGGGTACGCGTAGGAGCAAGGTCGGCATTATATTGATACTGCTTATAGAAAGCAGTTGCCAACTCCTCCCAGTTACGAATTATGGTCCCATCCAGCTGATAGAACCATTCGAGGTGAGTCCCTGAAAGACTCTCCTGGAAGAAGTGGATCCATAAATTCTTATCCGCAGAGTACGGCTGAATTTTCCGAACATAGGACCTTAAATGCAGCTTGGGACAAGACGCCCCGTCATATTTGGAGAAGGATGGTGCTTTGAACTTATGGGGGATGATCACACCGGTTGACAAACCCAGATCTCCGAAATCTAGCCCAGGTACCTGTTGAACCTCCATAGCTTTCATTCTGTCCTCCAGCTGTTTGTACTTGTCCTCAGCCGGAGAGTACTGTTCGTCGTCGAAATCTGTTTCATCGTCAGAGACCACTGGACTGGGTATCCTTTCCTCTGGATGACTGCTCTTCCCCACAGATGGGGTTGTCCTCTCGGTTTCAATCTGCGGTGTATTCCCAGATCTGCGCCTAGGGCTGAACAAGACAGTCCTCTTCTTCTTCTTGTCCTTCTTCAGAAGCAGAGCCTTCAGGTCTTGTTGCCCCTGGGTCAGATTCATGATCAGCTCTTGGAACTGGGCATTCTGAGCCTGGAGATCCTTGATAGTCTGCTCGGATGATGATTCAGGATTCATGACGAGCGGCTGAAATAAACAGCGGAGAAGGGTAAGCAACCTGTCAAAGGGATACCTGCAATGCAATGAGATGTATGATATGCATGCAATGTTCTCAAGGACCTCGCAGGGTAAACAGAGAAACTTGTTAGAGTTGGAAACTGGCAACTTGATTGAAGGAACTTCCTGTTGTAGAGAGCCCTTCTTCAAGGGTCAAAGGCTCACCATATCCAGTGGGTCATAGCCCCCGACAACCTTAGCTAGAGGAACATAAATCCTCTTTGCCCCTTGCTAGATGTTTGATTTATCATGACCTGCATCATAAGCCCTTGAGATCCTTGAAATGGGTTAGGATGTATGCAATGGTATGCAATGGTATGATGTCATGCTATGCATGGGGTGATGTAGGTAAACCCTGTTATGAGTCCCAATTAAGGACTATAAACAGACCCTGCAAGAAATTCAGTATACTTTGTTATGAGTCCCAATTAAGGACTATAAACAAAACCTGCAAGAAACTTAGTACCCTGTTATGAGTCCTTGTTAAGGACTATAAACAACACCTGCAAGAAATTTGGTAAACCCTGTCATGAGTCCTAGTTAAGGACTATAAACAAGACCTGCAAGAAAACTTAGTACCCTGTTATGAGTCCCAATTAAGGACTATAAACAAAACCTGCAAGAAACTTAGTACCCTGTTATGAGTCCCAATTAAGGACTATAAACAAGACCTGCAAGAAACAAGTGTCAGGTAACAAGTACGCAAGTAGGCGAGTACAAAGGCACACAAGTCACACCAGAGAAACCCTTAGGGTTTAGGCCAGCATGGGGTCTGGGTATTACCCTCTTGAAGTTGGTGGGCTCAACCTGTCCTATTAGAAGTAACCGGGTTCTAAGGGTCCCAATATCACTGGATTGCTTTCATTGTTCATCGTTTCGATTTAGCCACTGAACTGGCGACCGAAATATTCCAGGAAAGCAACCCTCAATTGAGTGTAGTATCGAGTATCAACCAACCTCGGACTGCACCAAAGCCAGTTATCTCACTACCCTAAAGAGGCCAAGATAGTTCAATTAAGGTTCCTAAGGTCTGTTGATGCTTCACGACACCACGCGGAGGCCCCGTACTCTCCTTGACTGAACTCAAGGGTTACCGGTACACACCAAAGTGCCACATCAACGTAGCAGACTGTTTCAACCATGTCGGTATACCCCGCACAGTTCCCTCACAGCCTTGTTGCTACTTTCTAAGAAGGTATCCCCCAGATCCGGGTTTAGGATCTATAGAACTCCCAAGCAACCCACAATTTAAAGCACACAAGGAAAACAATTGAAAACATATTTATGAGCTAGCCCTAAGGTACACCTCACTTTAAGTTATATCCCCAACAGAGTCGCCAGTTCTGTGATCGGTGGATCTGGAACTGACTGTTTAACGCTGGTTCGCGAAATGTCGCGGAAGCAAGAGTCGCCACCGTCTTTTATTTTCTCCAATTGGAAAGGACAAAAGCACAGAAAAATTCCTTTAAAGAGATTGCTCTCGGTTCGGGAGGTAGGTTATAGAAAGGGAAGGTGTTAGCACCCTTTCTATCCATGGTTATCCATGGGCTCTTAGATACTTGCTCAATGTGTTTTCAAAATTTGTTTGCTTTTCAATGTGGGTTTTAAAAAGTTTCTTTGAAAAATTTCAGTTCGACTCGTACGTCAGAGTGTTTGAAAAATTTGCTTTGAAAGCTTTTGAAAATGTGTTGGTGTGAAAAGTCCTTTTTTGAGTTGTTTTGAAATTAGAGCAAGTATCCTTGAGAACCTACCTACCCTAAGGAATTCGTCTGTGTAAGAGTCCTTTAAAGTAGTGCCATCCCACCATTGAGAGGTAGGTAGCACCACCGTTGGAGGTGTTCGGGTCAATTCGATTTTAGGGACGTAGTGATCACCGGAGCAATGGGAAGACATCTTAGAAGCTACCCTCATGCCAGGTTCCCGGATCATGAGGACTTACTAAGACGTCCTCTACTCGACGACCACCTTTCGAAAGGCAACAGTGAGGCGTACCCTAGGGGTGGTGTGTGCGAATTGTGTGTCATGTTTCAGTTATTTGTCTTGTCATGTTTGTTGTGATCTATGCTTGATTTTAATTAGGGCCATTCATTCTTGCATGCATATTTAACAGTTATAATGTTTGCGGGAAAATAAATCTAAGACTATTACAAATGGCGCGGGTCCACATCGCCAAAATTAAACCGGACCCGATTTGATAGAAAAATAAATAAAGCGAAAAAATAAAGTGCGAAAAGTAAAGTTACATGGCTTTGGGAGATTTACATAATTATAATAAGCAACATAAAAATAAATATGCGCAATTAAATTAAAACAATGGGCGTTGGACCCTTTTACAAAAATATTTAAAGTTAATGAATTAATTAAGGAGGAATTAAAATTAAATATTTACAAGGAATGTTTTTTGGTATTTTTTATATTTTTTAGAGTTAATAAGAGAAATGAGTTAATTGAAATTAAATTAAACGGCAAACCCTAATTCTAATATTTTTATTTATTATGAAAGAATTAAAATATAATCTACATTAAACCCTAATTTATTTATGTACAATTTTTAATTTATGAAAATAAATAACTAATATTATTATTCTGAAAAAAAGGGAAAATTAAAAAGAAAATAAAAAGTTATTAAACCTAAGTTCTATTTTTTTGGATTTTTATTATTAAAAAGAATTAAATTTGTAACCTAATAAAACTAAGTAATTACAAGCATTTATTTAGAAAATAATTAAAATAAAAATTATATTTTTATTTGGGCATTTTTTTATTTTTTATGATGTTTTTGTATTTTGATTAAAAATTAAATAAACAATAATTAAAATAAACACAACAATTAAAATAATAATTAAAAGATATAAGAAAAAGAAATAAAATTGTCAAACCAGAGTGGGGTGTTGCCCCAAATGGGAGGTTCAGGCCTGGAATTTTGGCCCATTAAGCCTTGAATCGTTGACTTTTCCAATCAGGTGTAATGCATTGACTGGCGTATAGTATGTTCTTTACACTGGAGCCATTGACCTGCCTTCATTAGGCACGTGGACTTTTGGATCTTGAAACATATGGTGGTCCTTAGTGCCAGCGTTGCATAGGATTTTATTGTGAAAAATAACATTGAAATTGCCAGACCTGGGACTTGAACCCAGGTCATGAGGGTTACAAATATGTCCACCTGCCAACTGAGCCATCACGTTCATGTTAATATACTATAGCAAATAAATAATAAAAGCGAAATTGGTTAATGGCCACTAAGCAGCACAAAAGCACGCGCTGATTTGAATTAGCATATCACGTTCCAACACGTCTTCGTCTCCTCCATATGCCTAAAAATGAAAAAAACATAAGGCAACGGTTTAGCAAACGTTGCCTAAGGCCGTATACCAAGAAATAGCGAATAGACCCTCGACGCTCATAAATTGAGCGCGAGGGTAGGAATCTCTTCGTCTCTATGCTCTGAGTACATCCATGGTATTGAGAACGTCCAATTTTGCTGTACTTGGAAACCCCTAATTCCAAAGCTGAAAAACCCTAATGCTTGTTAATGGCGAAATCGCGTGGATGGCATGAAAACTCAATCAAATATGATGGTTAGTTCACAAACTTCATCAGGAACGTGAATATATAAACAAAAATGCAAAAAGACGTATGATTTATGATATATGATTTCAAGAATTTCGCTTCACAGTTTGAGTTCTAACCACCGATTCTTTGCGCTTTGGTGGTTGATATCGATTGGAATCTCTTCAGGAATGCCTAAGGATGCTGATAGAACAAAAATTGCAGCTTGAATCGAACTAGAGACTAGTTTTCAGTATTGACTTTTTTATGGAAAATTTCAAGTTTGTAATAGCCTTCTATGCGCAGCTTGCAGTCCTCTTTGATTAGGTTTACATTCCTGTATATGTAAGGAAGCAATTAGGTTGGAAAAATTGATCCAAATCCAAGGCATTCATTGTTTTCAATATTTGATTTCCTTAATATCTTTTTGAATCGTTTTTCATGGTTTTTGTGTCAATTAGGTTTCAAACCACACCAAAACTTGCCTATTTAAGATGTGCACGAAATATTGACCTTGGAATGTGCATAAAAAGATTTTTTTAGGTCAAACTTATATTTTTCATGTATTAAAATAATTTAAATGAATTAATATTAATATAAATTCAAATAAATAATTAAAAAATATGAAAATACTTCCCTTTGGGCCTAATGGTCGTGCATAGGCTTGGCATGAAGAAACTTGGAAGAAAAATGGGCCCATTTGCATTTTTAGGCCTTTTGCATCAATGTTGACTTTTCAAAATTCCCAAAAATTTCCCAACTTCCACAAGGCATAACTTGCTCAATTTTTAAGCTTTTCACATGTTCTTGGACATTTTGGAAAGGTCTTTGATTCCTTTAACCAATGCCTTTGGTCCCATGTCATTTTGATTTTAACAATCTCAAGTTATGGCCTTTGACTTAAAGTCCCTTTTTGTTGACTTTTGAAAATGACCTATAATGTTGAAATTGATAACTTTTTGTGAGAGCATTTCTTGGACTTTAAGTATGAAGATGAGTTGTAGGAAATGTCTTTCTCTTCAAAATGAGATTTGGATGGAATTTTTCTGATAATCCATGTGAAAGTTATGCCCTGGTCAATTTCAGTTGACTTTTTCAGCTGTCCAAATATAGCAACTTTTGCATCTTTGATGATTTCTGAGCCAAATTTTGAGAATCATGATCAAGCATTGATCAAATGATGTTTGTGTCTTCAAAATGATGTGTTGACCAAAAATTCGAACTTTTGACTGTCAAATGACCATTTTGCCCCTACAGTTGACTGTAGTGCAATCTAGGGTTTTGACTGTGCAATTTTGAGCTGAATGCCTTGAAACTTGATATGAGGATGCTTGACCATCTTTGTAGGCATATGAGACTTGATTGGGCCCTTGAAAACTTCCTTTCTTTGATCAGAACTCAAACCCTAGTTTTGACTGTATAGGAGACAGTTGGACTGCATAACCCTTGGGGAATTTTATGACCTTGACTTGACAAATCTTGATGAATATGGGAGGGAAAATTTTGGGGTACAACAGCATCCAACACCTAATGGATAATCAAGAAATCCTTTTTGAAAAGACTCCTGTTACACCGACTCCTGTCAATGATGTTGCTATAATTACCATTTCCGCCAGTCTTTCCAAGGTCTCCAAAAGACCTGTTAAGATTACATTCGATCCAAAGATTATACCTCTGAAGATAACTATGTCGGGGCCTATCCCATATAAGTCCAACAAATCAATACCGTGGAACTATGGAGGAGAGGTCTTCTACCACGGTGTGATACGGTGGGAAGAACTGACTGTTTTTTGGAATGATGGTTTGCATTTTGCATTTGTGTTTGCGAAATATCGCGGTAAGCAAGAGTCGCCACCGAATTTTATTTTATCCAACAAGGAAAGGAAAAAGCACAGAAAAATTCCTTTTTCGAGATTTTTCTCGGGTTCGGGGGGTAGATTATAGAAAGGGAAGGTATTAACACCCTTTCTATCCGTAGTTATCTACGGGCTCTTAGGTACTTGCTCAATTGTTTTCAAAATTGTTTTCTTTGTGCTTGTGGGTTTGAAAAAGTTTTTGTTTTGAAACTTCGATTTAACTCTTGCTTATGTCCTCAAGAGTGTAATGAAGTGTTTTTTGAAAACTTTATTCGAAAAGTGTAAGTGTGAAGAGTTTTGTTTTGAAAGAGCAAGTATCTAAGAACCATCTACCTACTCGAAAAAAGGAATCGTTCTATGTTATTTTCCTTTAGATAATGCTATCTCACTATTAATGATTGGGTAGCACCGTCGTTGGAGTTTAAGGGTCAATTCGAATTAGGGACTTACTGTCACCAAAGCAATGTTAGGACGCTTTAGCGGTAACCCTAATGTCTTAGATCATTTGTTTGAGGCAACAATATCTTAGGCAACCGTTTCGAGGCGACTATGATCTTTTAGACAAAAGGACGACCTCTAAAGCGACCTATGCTCAATAACTGTATACGAAGGCAACCAAGTGGGGTGTACCTGTTGTACCCCAATTTTTGACCTAAGATCCCGTATTTATTTTTGCATTTTTAAACATAAGCCAAGGTCACTAAATACGGTCGGTTTTAACGTCTCACCTTCGAGCTTTGACTATGCGAAGATTGTCAAGTGTTTTGAACATTTTTAGCATATGTACCACTAATTTCTAATCGCATACAAAGGTGTATGTTCGTGTTTTCTTTTGTTTCATGTGCAGAGACAGGTCTGAATCAAAAGCATCAGGTGTCGCGCCTCAATTAAGGTCTTGAGTCTCCCAAGCCAGAAGTACGGTTGATTGTGGATTCTCGAAGACTGATTCATCAAGGCACACCGTTGCACCCTTAATTTTGCCCCTAATTTTTCAGTCGCACATTCATACCATATTTTGTCATTTGGTCACAATTATTAGTAAATATCTTCATTCATCATATTTTGCATCATTAGTCGTATTTAAGTTGACCAGAAAAAGTCAGTTTAAATCAAAGTTTGCATCGTCTTTCAGTTGTAAAATACCTGACATTTCAC
Organism: Vicia faba; assembly: GCA_948472305.1. NCBI lineage: Eukaryota > Viridiplantae > Streptophyta > Magnoliopsida > Fabales > Fabaceae > Vicia > Vicia faba. Next base: position 117,939 of record CATIWC010002299.1, on the reverse strand, counting down.
TTCATGCATTTTGATCTCTTTACTCGTTTCTTGCATTGCTCCAAGTTGTTTATATGTCGATAATAAAAATATTTTGATTTTATAGACAAACTGTTAAAAAACGATTCAACAATGTACGAAAAATTAGTGAGAAAAATATTTCAAGTTTCCACCTTTTACCGATCATTTTATGAATCTGCACCTCACATAGATTACGACGGTATGCTCACTTTATTTTTTCGGTACAGTTCGAAGTCTCGTTTTTAACCTTAAACGTCTGTTTAGTCTGATATTTTTATTATTATTTTATTTTTGATTTTTTGACTTCTTGAATATTTTTTCTTTAATCTTTGTGACATGTAGATTATTTTAATGTGTTCATTATATTTTTTCGGATAAATTTTTGTCCGTTTTTTATCATTTTCGGTCATTTTGGGTCTTTATTTTTTTTATTCATAAAATATTCAAAAAAAATCATTTTAAATTGAGTTATTTTTTATAATTTCAGGTTTTATTTCATTTTTGTCATTCAGGGACTTTTTGGTCACAAAAAATATTAATTAGGCTTCGCTTAATTCTCATTGGTCGATAGCATAGTTTGCGGATTGATAGAGATTGATTTCTCATTGGTCGAAAGCATGGTTTGCGGATTGATAGAGATTGGATTTATATTGAACGGCTTGGATTTATTTTGAAATCATAATATTTCTATTCTTTTTCTATTTAAAAGCTTCATTTTCTTTCTTTGCAAGGGGGGAGATACCAAAACACACGGAACAAACTTTTTTTAGGAATTTTATTGTTGAGTCAACGCTCATTGTACAGGAACCAAACCTGTCACCCTTGTACATACCTTCATAACCTACATACACTCTTTTCCAATTTGCCTTCAAGTTCAGTTTTACTGTACAATTCTAACCTTATTATACCTTCAATCAACGTTCCAGAACCACCATCTTTTCTATCAACCTTCAAACTGGCCTTCATTCAAACAACCACATCGACATTGTCCTCTACCACCTGTCACCGCCGGTACACAATCCAGCATGCTCTCTCACTGTTAACCCATCTCAAATCATCATTTTTTTTCACCCTTCTTTCTCGCCAATCTCCATCTACCATCACCTTTCGTCTACCTTTGCAAAAACCGTAAACCCCCCCCTCTTCGCCTGAACCCAACAACAATAACAACAACACCCTTCATTGTTTCATCCACTAACTCCATTTCCCAATCTCAAAATCGAACCTTGTCATGCCCAAACCTCCACGCATAAATCGGTACAGCAAACCACCAGTTCAACCTAACAACCTGCAAAAAAATTATAATAAATTCACGAAAAGAAGCTACAGCCCAAAATTAGAATAAAGTAGTCGCTGTTGTCGTTGTTTATTGTGTGTATATTTCTTCCACCCTTTTGGTTGCTTTGCTTACAGGTTGTTGTTAAGAAAAAGAAGCAGACAAAGAAGATGAAAGGGAAAAATCACTGATTCTGACGCGAAATGGTGAAGCCGTAGAACACCGACAACCGCGTCATCCAAAGCCCACCACCGCGATGCTCAGAACCGACGGATTGTGCCACAACCAGCATCGATGCAATCACCATCTGATTCTACGAAAATGGAGAGGAAAACAAGCGAGATCTGAATCGGCCATCCACGACGCGATTTCGCGCCACCACTAGACCGACGACGCTCCAACGCCACTCACTGTTAGATCCCGTTTGCCTTCGCGTTTTATTCTTTGATAGAAGGTTTGTTTGTTTCATTATTCTTACATGGTGATGTTGTTTTGATTCCTTGGTGATTGAATTAATACTTGAGAATAGCAGAGGCTTTTATGTTTTGATTTTTCTTTTCTGCAAAAAGTACAGGGAGAAGAAGAAGTTAATGGTAATTAGTAATAGTTATTTTTTTTTCTCTTGTGTGTTAATGGGGTGTTAATATGAGTTATTTTGCTAGTTTAGTTTTTATTTTATATAACACCACATGCTATTGGCTTAGTTATGGTTTTTCTCCAATGAAAATTTTGTTAGTGAGTGCAACTAGTAAAAGTAGCGCCCATCATACGTGTGCATATCCCTGTATTTTCTTTCACTTAGATTTAGGATTATTTTTACTTTCTATTAGTTGTATATTTATTATTTTGTTTTAAAAAATGAAAAGAGATATTAAATTGGCCGGATACGTAACTTGTCATCCATTATTTGTTATGAATTTCATTTTTCTTCTTCTTCTTAAATTCATGGCCAATTATATCATTTTAGAATTGAAAATACTAATATTTATTTTACTATATTGTTAACCAAACTTATGTAATAATCACGGTTTTTATCATCAATATTGTTTTTTTTCTTCAATGATATGTACTTTCATCACTTTAGTTCCTCTTTATTTTATTTTTATTTTATTTTTATTTTTCTCATCAATTCTTTATTAATTTAATTTATTTGTTTAGTTAGTTAATTTGGTCATTAGGTTTCTTAAACTAAATTAGATTAGTTATTTTTGTCTCATAAAAAAAAAATATATAAAAATATGTCATTTTATTATTAAGTTTAAATCTATTTGTAAATAATTTTCTTTTGTAAATATTTATTTAATCACTAACTAAAAATTAAAAGGACATAAAAAACTTTTTTTTCTTAATCAAAATATAAAAAATAAAAAAAAATAAAAAAATTTCTCATCTCTCCAACACCGATTTTTAGCCAAACGAACCATTTTAATCAAACAAATAATTTTAAACAAAAAAAAAAACAGATATTTCAAAAGGTTCCTGCGGAGTACCGCAGATGCAGTGGGTGCTAATACCTTCCCATTGTATAACCAACCCCCGAACTTTCGATCTCTTTTCAAAACGCATCGTATTTTCATTACTTCTAAGTATTATTATATATTGCATATTTTAGGGTTTTATTTCGCTCTTTTCCCTTTTCCCTTGGAAATAATAAAGCGCGGTGGCGACTCTTGCTTTTGCGAGTCAAGTTAATTAATAGCTTGATCTCCGATTTTCACCGCTACAGAATTGGCGACTCTGCTGGGGAAAGATTGACCTCTTGCTGGTCCATCCCTAAGTGGGTTAAGCCTAATTTGTTTTATCTGTTTTATCATTATTTGATTGTTTGATTATATGTATATATTGTGATTATTTGGGTGTTGATAATATTTACAAAGGACAAGTCCTATACCCGGACTAAGTTACACTTAGGAATAGGACGGGCGGTATAGTCATGTTAACTTTGAGGGAGTAATCCCGAAGAAGGAGGCATGAGATCCCCCACTCAGTGGAAGGCCCTTTTGAACGTAATATTTGTTTACCGAGTAATCGGGAAGACATTATTATTTTCGACCTGGGAGCCAGAGAAGCTGGGAACCGTAGAACCCTAACCCATCTTGGCCTTTTAGGTGTAGCGCGGAGATTATAACGGAGTAATCCGGAAGTAATTGTTACGCGATGCTACGCTCGGATGAGTTTCTCTTGAGAATATTGTTGATTATTGAGTAATCAAGACGTTGGTAATATCCGAAGGAGGAATGTAGACTCCGAGAACTCTTAGAACCTTGTTCTACATGTGTGATTAAACCGTTAGTACATACCTTGGGGGTGTTCCTTACCTTGACTCCATGCTCGTGACGTTAAACATTTCGACTTTATTTGTGACCTTGCTTGTGGTTGTTGCATAGCCATGCATTCATGCACCCATAAAACCCTTTTCACTTGACTTTGAAGGAATTTGGAGGTCTTTCTTTGTAAACATCACAAGTTTTGTCAAGCTCAATGGATCTTGGGTGTTGATAGGGCGAAAACCCTAATCCACCAAAATGGATGATTGATCTTGATGATAACTTGATCAATGTTTGGAGCCAATTTAAAATTCATCTTCTATCTTCATACTTTGATGTTTACAACTTAATATCTTGAGTTCCTTGAAAATCAAATAAAAACTCTCTTTTGCATATCATACATCATTCTACATTTTTTTGTTTCACTTTCAAAGGTCTTTTTCCGAGTCTTATTTTTCCTCTGGTCTCACCAGTACAACACTCGCGTTAAGAGGACAATGGAGAATATCAAGCAAGAGGTTTCTGAACTCCGTAGAGAGATGACTATTTTGAAAGCTGGTATGAATCACTCGACTATTTTAGGTTGAAATTTTGGTTACCGCCCAAGTCAATCCTTCTAGGATGGAGGAAGCGATGATAAAAGTCTTCACTGGAACTCTAAAATCATTCTCTCATGAGAAGGTGATGGTTAATGCACCTAATGACTTTCCTGACGAGGTGAATGTGGGAGTGCGTCTAGAAGAAGATGTTGGGAAGGGATGTTCATATGAAGATGGTAGCTCAGCTAATGGTGTGAAGAAGTTTGATAATAACTTTTCCAAGAAGAGAACCAGAGGAAGAAATAATCATTGTCAGAATCATCATGTTTCTCCTATTCATCAACAGAATCAGCAAGTTCCTAATCAGAGGAAAACCCAGTTTGATCCAATTCCAATTACCTATACAGAGTTGTTCCCTATCCTGATACAGAGGAATTTGGTTCAGACCCGACCTCCACCGAAGGTTCCTGAGAAGATACATTGGTACTACAAAGCTGATTTGGCTTGTACCTTTCATCAAGGTGCTCCTGGGCATGACTTGGAGGGTTGCTTTGCTTTGAAGATTGAGGTTCAGAAGTTGGTCAGAAGTGGTATCTTGTCATTCAAGGACGTTGGTTTTGAAGTTCAAATCAAGCAAGTGCCGAAGAGTAAACACGATTGGTGGTCACTTTGAGTTTTTGAAGGATGTTTTCGGTGATTCAAGTCCAGATGGAAAGCCTTCCCCGATCATTAACTTATTTCTGCTTTTTGTAATTTTTCTTGTTTATCAAAACATTGTTTGCATGTAAGAACTTGTTTGCATCTGTATGATTATCTTAATACAATGAGTATGTTTGTCTTGAAGAAGTTCATTCGTTTCACTCATATTTGTTTTCAAATTTTAAAATTTCTTTTGGCATTATGATTCCAACTTGTCGCCCATTCTCTTGCCTAGGCAGAGATTGAAGGGAGGATGATGATCTAGAGAACACAAAATCTCTGGTTGTTTGCTTTTGGATAAAATCTTGCTGATGATGTACAGGCATTGTTTCAAATCCCTAAACACCGGAGATATAAGGAAGATAATCCATTGCTAACCCCTTTTGAGCCTTTGAAGCAGAAGTTTCTTTTCTATACGAAAAAACCCTCAACTTTTAACCTGGGGCAGGGTAGTTTTCAGTTAATCTGATTGAGTGTTCAAAACTCATAAGGAAAATGTTTTTTGAAGAGAAACTACGAGGGCTATCCTTCATGTATAATGAATCTAGAAGATATGGAATCACAATGTTATCCCTCATTCATCAAGAAACGAGGCAATCACAATCTTCTCAACAAGCAAATACAAGCTAATGTCACACATTTTGTTCAAAAAGTCAAAAATCGAGAAAAAAGAAAAAAGCCTGCTAAGTCAAAAGACATGAAAACATGTGACTTAGGCAAAATTAAGGCATCCCGCTGGACTATCAATTCAAAAGAATTAGTTCAGGAAAAAGTTAGGGAAAATAAAAATTGCAAAGAAAAGGACTGCAAAGAAAAGTCCTCAACAAAGAACAGATTGGTGACTACAAACACGAAGACATGAGGTTGGTTTCTACTCCGAAAGCCTCGTCGTTTCCTTGACCGTCACAAAATCCTTTTGAGAGATGAACACTCATGTTGAATTAACTGAACATAGGGTTGAAGAACATCATGAAGAATGGGTGGGCACCAAATATTTTGAGCCTTAAAATCTTTTTTTTCTAAAAACCATGAACCAGATCACATTACAACCTTCAAAAGTCCTAATTGAAGCAAGGTTATTTTGAAAGCATACTTCAATGAGATAGTATTCCTGACTCCTATGAATGTTCTAAATAGTTATGTTGGTATCATATGTTTTGCCTATACAAAAATAAATGGTGTTTTAGCTCGCAAAATTTGTGCGATATCTTTCAAAATCTTCGAGCCTTACATAACTGTTGCATTAGAATTTTCATTCTCATTGTAAACTTTTTCTAACTGCAAAACATTTGTTTGATATCAAGGAAGCTCACATAAGCACCAGTGATGAGTTTATTCTTTTAAGGCTTGAAACTATGTTGAGTAATTGGCGAATCATTTCAAGAAAAATCATATCCAGGGGCATGTCACCTGAAGACCGTAAGCACGAACATGTTACTTCTCCCAGTTAATGCTTTTCCCAACTTGTTTGTTCGTTTGGGGCAAAAATTCGAAGACTTTGTTGTGCTGACTACAGTCAATCCGGGGCAATCACATAGAGATTTGATGAATCTCTCTAAGAGTTTGAAGACACCAGAGCATGGTGAATGCCAAGTCTTTTGTAAAATCCTCTTGAGACGATTTCTCCTCATCAACCCTATAGCTTGGGGCATTTTAGAAGTGAAGTTATTTGCAAGAATTTTCGTGCAACATGCGGCTTATCAGCAGTAAATTTGGGGCATCCAAAATTAATCCCAGGGGAAATCCAGATTTGTCAAGATATGTTTTTCATACATTATCAGAGGGTGGTGTTCCCAGTATCTCCAGCTAAGCATGACTTTTTCCAACTGAAGCATTGTTCGTGTTGTTATCCTTTCAATGGATTGTTGACATTAGAAGATTAGACTTTGGGTTTTCTACCTGAAAATATCTTCCTCTCCAGAGATATTTAAGCCTTGTAAAAAGACCTTGCTCCAATGATGGCCTGTGTTCTATCTCCAGTAATGTTCCCATCTTGTTGAGATTAGCCGAGCGTCGGGTTGTACTGTGACGTCTTATCATCTTCAGTCTATCTCCCCTGTCTGTTTTGTCAGCATATACATGACATTCATTTATTCATTCACACTTGCATCATGCATGCACAGTTGTATTTGTTGATGTCATTGAGTCCGTACACCTTGGTTATGTCTATTCAAATAACATATTTGATCTTTCTAAATAGAGTGTCAACTTAAGCATAAAGTGTGCCTTTTTTCTAATTCCCCACTGAGTTAACTCTCGTGGAAGAATCTTGCTTTAGCTTTCCTTTTCCATCTCTGGATAGGATAAATCCCCATTTGAGTTGTTTCCTCATTGGGTGAAGTCTTGTTTGACTATTTTCTCTCCAGTTTATTCCTGGATTGAGCTTTGGCTCTTGTGAATGATACCCTGTGGATATCTCTAGGCTGTGAAACCTAGATGGAGAGTGCATTTATTTTGCAATGTAAATACCTGGTCTCCTCAAGAAGGATTTATTCATGGTTCGCCATTGAAGATGAACTTTATTCCCTAGCGGTGTTATCATAACATTCTTCTGGAATATCGACATGACAACAAGCGACTGACTCTTTATTTGAGCAGTTTGATTATTTCTGATTTCTCTACGACAAATGGAGGTCTCTTCATGAGCAGTTTGTCCATCCTCGATGAAATATTTGATTCTCACCTCCAGCAATATCTTCACGATATTTTATGGGTATCTTTTTGGGAAACAGCAAGCGGCAGTCTCTTCACGAGGCAACTTGTTATGTTATCAACACTTTTAAAAACAGCAAGCGGCGGTCTCTTCATGAGCAACTTGTGTGTTATTTTTCTCTTGAAAGACAACAAGCGGCGGTCTCTTCATGAGCAACTTGTATGTTATTTTCACCTTTGAAAACAACAAGCGGCGGTCTCTTCATGAGCAACTTGTGTGTTATTGGTAATTTTGAAAAGAAACAGCAAGCGGCGGTCTCTTCATGAGCAACTTGTGTGTTATTGGTAATTTTGAAAAGAAACAACAAGCAGCAGTCTCTTCATGGACAACTTGTATGTTATCAACACTTTTTAAAAACAGCAAGCGGCATTCTCTTCATGGACAACTTGTATGTTATCAACGCTTTTTAAAAAAAACAGCAAGCAACAGTCTCTTCATGGACAACTTGTATGTTATCAACACTTTTTTGAAAATGGCAAGTGGCGGTCTCTTCATGAGCAGCTTGTACGGAAAACGGCAAGTGGCAGCTTCTTCATGAGCAGCTTGTACGTTAGTATCTTTGGAAGACGGCAAGTGGCAGCTTCTTCATGAGCAGCTTGTACGTTAGTATCTTTGGGAGACAGCAAGTGGCAGCTTCTTCATGAGCAGCTTGTACGTTAGTATCTTTGGAAGACAGTAAGTGGCAGCTTATCTATTTGAGCAACTTGTGTGTTATTGTTCCCTTGAAAACGGCAAGTGGCAGCTTCTTTATGAGCAGCTTGTAGGTTATTGGCAACAAGTGGCAGACTCTTCATGAGTAGCTTGTGTGCTTTAATATTTTTTGAAGACAGCAAGTGGCAGCTCTTCATGAGCAGCTTGTGGGTTATAAGCAACAAGTGGCAGACTCTTCATGAGTAGCTTGTGTGTTTTAACATTCTTTGAAGACGGCAAGTGGCAGCTCTTCCCGAGCAGCTTGTGGGTTATAAGCAACAAGTGGCAGTTCTTCATGAGCAGCTTGTGTATTTTAATATTCTTTGAAAACAACAAGCGGCGGTCTCTTCATGAGCAACTTGTATGTTATTGACACCTTTGAAAGGAAGCAAGTGGCGGCCTCTTTATTTGAGCAGCTTGTGTATCCCCAACAATAATGTCTACTCAGCAAATGGCATCCTTTCGGAAAAGTCCCGTGGGGAAGTTTGTTATTTTATCATTTTCAAGCGATATCTTGGTTAAAGAAGAAATGTGTTACCGTTCTTGGTAAAATTCAGAAATCAGAGATGTTTATCTCCAGCCACAGTGCTGATGTCAATCATTTTGTTTTCCAGCCATAGTGCTGATGTCAATCATTTTGTTTTCCATCCACAGTGCTGATGTCAATCATTTTGTTTTTCAGCCACAGTGCTGATGTCAATCATTTTCCAGTCTCAGTGCTGATGTCAATCATTTTTCAGTCTCAGTACTGATGTCCATCATTACCTTTTCCAGTCTCAGTACTGATGTCCATCATTTCTTTTCCAGTCTCAACACTGATGTAAATCATTCAAGAGTCTCTCATTTGAAGTCTATGACTTCGTTTCCCCAGTGGAGTTACAACCTCTTCCTCTGTGTGATTACTGTATAATATGCCTGGTTTCTCCAGCATAGTCTGTCTCATATGGCGTCATTCCCCATAAAATTCAAAACATCACATTCATATCATATCGTAAACACAATCGCGTTATCTTAAGGCCAAAAATTGTGTATTCTATATTTAAGTCCCTTCAATCTCGTCGAAATGAAGCTCTCAATCTTCATATCTCCAGATAGAAGTAACTTAAATAGGGGCAGCTGTTGTACCCCAATTTTTGACCTAAGATCCCGTATTTATTTTTGCATTTTTAAACATAAGCCAAGGTCACTAAATACGGTCGGTTTTAACGTCTCACCTTCGAGCTTTGACTATGCGAAGATTGTCAAGTGTTTTGAACATTTTTAGCATATGTACCACTAATTTCTAATCGCATACAAAGGTGTATGTTCGTGTTTTCTTTTGTTTCATGTGCAGAGACAGGTCTGAATCAAAAGCATCAGGTGTCGCGCCTCAATTAAGGTCTTGAGTCTCCCAAGCCAGAAGTACGGTTGATTGTGGATTCTCGAAGACTGATTCATCAAGGCACACCGTTGCACCCTTAATTTTGCCCCTAATTTTTCAGTCGCACATTCATACCATATTTTGTCATTTGGTCACAATTATTAGTAAATATCTTCATTCATCATATTTTGCATCATTAGTCGTATTTAAGTTGACCAGAAAAAGTCAGTTTAAATCAAAGTTTGCATCGTCTTTCAGTTGTAAAATACCTGACATTTCACTTCATGCATTTTGATCTCTTTACTCGTTTCTTGCATTGCTCCAAGTTGTTTATATGTCGATAATAAAAATATTTTGATTTTATAGACAAACTGTTAAAAAACGATTCAACAATGTACGAAAAATTAGTGAGAAAAATATTTCAAGTTTCCACCTTTTACCGATCATTTTATGAATCTGCACCTCACATAGATTACGACGGTATGCTCACTTTATTTTTTCGGTACAGTTCGAAGTCTCGTTTTTAACCTTAAACGTCTGTTTAGTCTGATATTTTTATTATTATTTTATTTTTGATTTTTTGACTTCTTGAATATTTTTTCTTTAATCTTTGTGACATGTAGATTATTTTAATGTGTTCATTATATTTTTTCGGATAAATTTTTGTCCGTTTTTTATCATTTTCGGTCATTTTGGGTCTTTATTTTTTTTATTCATAAAATATTCAAAAAAAATCATTTTAAATTGAGTTATTTTTTATAATTTCAGGTTTTATTTCATTTTTGTCATTCAGGGACTTTTTGGTCACAAAAAATATTAATTAGGCTTCGCTTAATTCTCATTGGTCGATAGCATAGTTTGCGGATTGATAGAGATTGATTTCTCATTGGTCGAAAGCATGGTTTGCGGATTGATAGAGATTGGATTTATATTGAACGGCTTGGATTTATTTTGAAATCATAATATTTCTATTCTTTTTCTATTTAAAAGCTTCATTTTCTTTCTTTGCAAGGGGGGAGATACCAAAACACACGGAACAAACTTTTTTTAGGAATTTTATTGTTGAGTCAACGCTCATTGTACAGGAACCAAACCTGTCACCCTTGTACATACCTTCATAACCTACATACACTCTTTTCCAATTTGCCTTCAAGTTCAGTTTTACTGTACAATTCTAACCTTATTATACCTTCAATCAACGTTCCAGAACCACCATCTTTTCTATCAACCTTCAAACTGGCCTTCATTCAAACAACCACATCGACATTGTCCTCTACCACCTGTCACCGCCGGTACACAATCCAGCATGCTCTTTCACTGTTAACCCATCTCAAATCATCATTTTTTTTCACCCTTCTTTCTCGCCAATCTCCATCTACCATCACCTTTCGTCTACCTTTGCAAAAACCGTAAACCCCCCCCCTCTTCGCCTGAACCCAACAACAATAACAACAACACCCTTCATTGTTTCATCCACTAACTCCATTTCCCAATCTCAAAATCGAACCTTGTCATGCCCAAACCTCCACGCATAAATCGGTACAGCAAACCACCAGTTCAACCTAACAACCTGCAAAAAAATTATAATAAATTCACGAAAAGAAGCTACAGCCCAAAATTAGAATAAAGTAGTCGCTGTTGTCGTTGTTTATTGTGTGTATATTTCTTCCACCCTTTTGGTTGCTTTGCTTACAGGTTGTTGTTAAGAAAAAGAAGCAGACAAAGAAGATGAAAGGGAAAAATCACTGATTCTGACGCGAAATGGTGAAGCCGTAGAACACCGACAACCGCGTCATCCAAAGCCCACCACCGCGATGCTCAGAACCGACGGATTGTGCCACAACCAGCATCGATGCAATCACCATCTGATTCTACGAAAATGGAGAGGAAAACAAGCGAGATCTGAATCGGCCATCCACGACGCGATTTCGCGCCACCACTAGACCGACGACGCTCCAACGCCACTCACTGTTAGATCCCGTTTGCCTTCGCGTTTTATTCTTTGATAGAAGGTTTGTTTGTTTCATTATTCTTACATGGTGATGTTGTTTTGATTCCTTGGTGATTGAATTAATACTTGAGAATAGCAGAGGCTTTTATGTTTTGATTTTTCTTTTCTGCAAAAAGTACAGGGAGAAGAAGAAGTTAATGGTAATTAGTAATAGTTATTTTTTTTTCTCTTGTGTGTTAATGGGGTGTTAATATGAGTTATTTTGCTAGTTTAGTTTTTATTTTATATAACACCACATGCTATTGGCTTAGTTATGGTTTTTCTCCAATGAAAATTTTGTTAGTGAGTGCAACTAGTAAAAGTAGCGCCCATCATACGTGTGCATATCCCTGTATTTTCTTTCACTTAGATTTAGGATTATTTTTACTTTCTATTAGTTGTATATTTATTATTTTGTTTTAAAAAATGAAAAGAGATATTAAATTGGCCGGATACGTAACTTGTCATCCATTATTTGTTATGAATTTCATTTTTCTTCTTCTTCTTAAATTCATGGCCAATTATATCATTTTAGAATTGAAAATACTAATATTTATTTTACTATATTGTTAACCAAACTTATGTAATAATCACGGTTTTTATCATCAATATTGTTTTTTTTCTTCAATGATATGTACTTTCATCACTTTAGTTCCTCTTTATTTTATTTTTATTTTATTTTTATTTTTCTCATCAATTCTTTATTAATTTAATTTATTTGTTTAGTTAGTTAATTTGGTCATTAGGTTTCTTAAACTAAATTAGATTAGTTATTTTTGTCTCATAAAAAAAAAATATATAAAAATATGTCATTTTATTATTAAGTTTAAATCTATTTGTAAATAATTTTCTTTTGTAAATATTTATTTAATCACTAACTAAAAATTAAAAGGACATAAAAAACTTTTTTTTCTTAATCAAAATATAAAAAATAAAAAAAAATAAAAAAATTTCTCATCTCTCCAACACCGATTTTTAGCCAAACGAACCATTTTAATCAAACAAATAATTTTAAACAAAAAAAAAAACAGATATTTCAAAAGGTTCCTGCGGAGTACCGCAGATGCAGTGGGTGCTAATACCTTCCCATTGTATAACCAACCCCCGAACTTTCGATCTCTTTTCAAAACGCATCGTATTTTCATTACTTCTAAGTATTATTATATATTGCATATTTTAGGGTTTTATTTCGCTCTTTTCCCTTTTCCCTTGGAAATAATAAAGCGCGGTGGCGACTCTTGCTTTTGCGAGTCAAGTTAATTAATAGCTTGATCTCCGATTTTCACCGCTACAGTACCCTAATAGTGCGCATGTGCGAGTGTGTCGTTTTCAATTTATTTTTATCTTTGTACATGTTAAAGGTGATCTAATTTGATTTTAAGATTGACATTCAGTCTTGTCATGCAAACCCTATTATCAAACATCTAGCAGTTATAATTTGCGGAAATAAAATACGGAATTTAAATTACAAGGCGTCGGGTATTTACGTCGCCAAAGACAAACCCTTTAAAAAATAAAATAAAGCGATAAAATGATTAAATGTCCTATTTAACTATTACAATCCGGAAGCAGATACATTAATATGATAAAAATAAATAAAGCGCGCGGGAAATTAGATCGAGTGCGAAATTTAGGGTTTTGACCCTTTTGAAAGAAAATTGCTTTTTTTGGTTGTTTTTATTTTATTTAAAAAGAAATTAAATCCTAAGTTAATTACTAAATAAGAAATCAAATTAATTAATGAGAGAGAAAAAATAAATGAATGACATATTTTTGGATTTTTACTATTTTAAGAAAGAAATTAAAATTATTGAATTAGTGGTTAAAACCTAATTAAATCTAATCAATTTTAATTATTTAAAAATAATTTAGAGTTTTCTAGAATTAAAAAAAACCTAATCAATTAATAAATTTATTAAGAAAAATAAAAGTTAAAATTTGATTTGAAATAAAAATATTTTTTGTGATTTTATTTGATGAAAAAAGAATTTTGTTATTGGTTAGAAAATTAAATAAAATAATTAAAGTAAATAAACAAAAATAAATAATAAGAGAGGAGTAGAATTGGGCCTGTTTTGAGGTGTTAATAGCAATTCTTTCCTGGCCCATTTGGACTTTTTCTGATCCAGTATACGCATGTTGACTTGGCTCATGGTGGACCTCCAGCTTTTTGACCACCAGATCTGGCTCTTGGCCATCTCGCGCTTGGATAGATGAAGGAACATGGTAGGTTTCCAGCTAGCGTATGCATGTGATAACCTGAAAAGAAATAAGAAAATACAAGGTGCTGGAGGCAGGGATCGAACCCCTGACCTCCAGCCTGGGAACGCCTTAAGGCCTTGAGTGGCAACCACTGGAGCACGCTGCTTTGTTTGTTATAATAATAATAACATAATATAATATGTGGAAACAAACCCTATGGCCTGAAAAAATAAAAAATGCGCAAAATATTTGAATGGACCAATAGATGGATGACACGGGTTTATCCCTGTCCTCAAGCCTGTAAAAAAAATACCTGCGGATTTGAATCTGCAGCTAAAAGGGCAGGTTGGTCCAAAAATCTCCCTCAAGCCATAAAAATGACTTTCAAGGGCATGGTCGTGCTCGCCTCAATCTCCTGGACACAACCATGTCCATCATGTTCCTCAATTTTACCTGAAACAAAAGTCCCTAAAAGCAGCAACAAAACCCTAGCCATGACATTTTGCAAAACAGGTCATATGAATGAAATTAAATAATGCAAAAAGTTTGAAAATGTTCTTGTGATCATGAATATGCCATTAGTTTTCTCAAATGATGCAAGAATAAACCAAATAGAATTCAAGAACATGGATCGTTTTCGTGAGACTTACAGCGCGTATAGAGGTCTGAGGATGCGTGGTTTTGATCCAGGTGGCTTGTGTGAATGCCCAGGAAGCGATTGGAACAAGTCTCGTGTCCTGAAACTGCCTTTAACCCTGATTTTGATCTCTCACTTTTTTGTGATTTTTCTCACTTTTGTTCTGCCTCTTCCAACACTTGCCAACCCTTATTTCGTGTCCTTCAGCTTGCTTATGTATTGTGCTTTGCATTAGGTCTACAAACTTGGTTCAAATCTCTCCATATCAATGCCCATGAATTGGATTTGATTCTTCCATTAAACCTTTCCAAATTTGATTCAAATCATATCTTCTTGTACACTTATGCCTTGATACGAGTTTGAAGATGTGTTAGCTGTCCATTGAAGCCTATAATAAACAAAAAATCTTTGGTTATCAATATTTTTGATTTTATATGATTTTATTTGATTTAAAATGAATAAATTCAAATAAAAAACAAATTAAATAATAAAAATGATATATGGACACATGGCTGAAGCTAGGGCACATGGGATATAATGAAAACTCAAAACAAGTGAAAAAGAATGGGCCCATTTGACAAAATTTGAAGTTTTGGGGATAGTTGACTTTTGGCAATTTTGCAAAAAAGTCCAACTTCAACAATGCATAACTTCTTCAATTTTTAACTTTTGGAAGTGTTCTTGGACTTTCTAGAAAGCTTGAGATGTCCTATAACCAACCATTTTGGTCTCATCTCATTTAGATATTTCATGTTCAAGTTATAAGCTTTAGGAAAAAAGGTGTTTTTATTGACTTTCAAAAATGACCTATAATGTCCAAATTCATAACTTCTTGTGAGTGCATTTCTTGATCTTGGGGTATGAAGATGGATTGTAGGTAATTGCATCCTATTCAAAATTAGCTTTTAATGGGTCATTTCTCATAAAGTATGAGAAAGTTATGCTTGGTCAAAGTTGAGCTGACTTTTCCTACAAAACCCTAATTTAGCAACTTTTGAGTCTTGATGAATTTTGAGCAATCCTTGATGAATCATGATCAACCCTTGATCAAATGATGAAATATCCTTCAAAATTATAATGTTGACAAAAATCTTGAAGTTTGACTGTATATAGGTCACTGTTGACTTTTGCCCTAGCACAGTCGATTTTTGGACCTTTGAGCAATTGACTGAGCAAACTTCCTCTGCAAAGATTGAAATGTGGCATGGATGATCTTGAGAACATATTAGTACATTGGGGAGCACTTGAGGTCATTTGGATTCAAGGATCTTGATGCAACACAAAACCCTAATTTGGGGTAGACTGCCTTAGGAGATAGCTTGTCTGACCCATCCTTGAATAACCTTGAGCAACTTGGAGATTTTTCTTGCAATGTCTTGAGGAATATGAAAGGGAAAATTTTGGGGCACAACAGCTGCCCCTGTTCAATATTCTTAAACCTGAGGATGTAGATTGGCTTTCATGCCTTTCGTGATCCGAAGGTGGAAGATGATTGAACACTAGAGTGCCCAGAAATTTGCACTCGCGTGAAGTGGTACCAGCCTTGTGATGTCGGGAATGGGCTTACAGATGCCATTTGGAGGTTGCTGGCGGGAGGATAGGCTTAAAGATGCCATCTGAAGGAGTGTCGATCGCATAAGGGATTCCCACATACCTGTTATTGTGGAAGATTCCGCTGAGGAAGTATGATCTTGCTGAGATTTAGGAACTTGCCTGTACTTCAACTGAGAGAACATCTCTACTGAGTTTTAAGAACTTGTCCGTAATTCAACTGGGGGAAACATCTTCATCGAGATTTAAGAACTCGCCCATAATTCAACTGAGAAAACTCTGCTGAGATATGGGAACTATCTGTACTTCGACGGAGGAACTTTGTCGAGATTTAGAACCTTATCTGTAATTCAACTAAGGATAATTCGGTTGAGATTTAAGATTCGGTCAGTAGTTCGACTGAGGGAAACATCTTCATCGAGATTTAGGACTTGTCTGTAATTCAACCGAGGATAATTCTGTTGAGATTTAAGAACTGTTAATAATTCGATGGAGGAACTTTGTCGAGATTTAGAACCTTATCTGTAATTCAACCAAGGATAATTTCGTTGAGATTTAAGTACCGGTCAGTAGTTAGACTGAGGGAAACATCTTCATCGAGATTTAGGACTTGTCTGTAATTCAACCGAGGATAATTCTGTTGAGATTTAAGAACTGTCAGTAATTCGATGGAGGAACTTTGTCGAGATTTAGAACCTTATCTGTAATTTAACTGAGGATAATTCTGTTGAGATTTAAGAACCGGTCAGTACTTCGACTGAGGGAAACATCTTCATCGAGATTTAAGAACTCGCCTGTAATTCAATTGAGAAAACTCTGCTGAGATTTAGGAACTCGTCTGTAATTCGACGGAGGAACTTGTCGAGATTTAGGACCTTATCTGTAATTCAACTGAGGATAATTCGGTTGAGATTTAAGAACTGGTCAGTACTTCGACTGAGGAAAACATCTTCATCGACATTTAAGAACTCGCCCGTAATTCAACTGAGAAAACTCTGCTGAGATTTAGGAACTCGTCTGTAACTCAACGGAGGTATAAGCTTCATAACTTTGAATTTTGTGAGAATTTAACCGCATCTTTCCTGAAAGATAAAGGTTAGTTGTATGTAATACATGATATGTATCAAACAATGATGTTCTCAAAATAAATGAGATTGTGTTTTATGATGCGTATATGCATGCATCATGATGTATGGAAATGTAATGCTTTTAGCTGGGAAAATAAATCCCGGATGGCTGCTGGAGAAAAGAGTTGAATTCTTCGTTTCCGCTGGGGATAGCGAATGAAGATGATTGTGAGAATAAACCTGTAGGAGAGGAAAACTCCGTTGGGGAATATACTGATGAGGATATTACTCTGTGGGGAAGAGATGCTCTGTAGAGGATTCCACTGAACAATTCCGTTGGGGATGAATTACCGTTGCTGGTGATACTGGATCCTGTTGGGGATTGAATCCCTGTTTGTGAAGGGAATGAACTCCGCTGGGGATGATCTTTCAGTTGCAACTGCACTGGGGATAACCTTTTAGACTTTAATGGGGATAATCCTTTGAGCTCTTCTAGGGACAATCTTCCAAAGTCTACTGGGGATGATTCTCCAAACTCCACTGGGAAAGCTTTTTCAGACTGTGCTGGGAAAAATTTCAAACTCCATTGGGGATATCTTGTACTCTGCCGGGGAATATTCTTATACTCCGTTGGGGAATATTAAGACCTTTCAGTGCTGATGGTAGATAAACTCTGCTTGGGGAGAGTATTACCGATTCATTCACAGTTGCAAGTCTCAGCTGGGGAGAGCTAACATTACTCCCTTTTCTTACTCTGTGTGGAGTGAAAGCACCTTAGCCATATTCTTCATCTAAATCTACCTTTTTACCTGGTGGACAGAGCAACCGTACAGTTGGGACATTTCTCGTTTGCCCCTGTTTCTGATATTACAAGTAATCGTCTTTTGTTTCGCATGTAAATATTCATGAGTAGCAATTAATGTCAAATGCATATATCAAAAATGAACATTGGACGTTCTTTGCAAAACAAAACAGATAAAGGAAAAACAGTTTGAAATTTCTCTGAAAATGAGTTGTATTGATTTTGAAGTTTTGGCCTGTAAATAGGCGTTTTTGTACAAGAGGCTGACGTCCTAGTAAGAGAACGCCGCCGAACAATAAAATTTACACAATTTGTGAAAAACTAAAAAAAAAACATTTATGTGAATAATCCCACTGGGTTCCAACTCTGCTATTGCCTTTATGTTCTCGAGCATCTTATCACTTTGCTACTTGGTTGAAAGGTAAATTAGATTGATTAGTGTCGTTCGAGCTTGATAGTCGATACTGAAGTCTGGTTGCAAGGTGATCCAATGAGACATAGTGTTACGCTTTGATCCCTAATTTTTGCCCGGAACGCCCTTTCGGTTTTTCAGTCCACCGGGATACCCTTTTTTGCCCAAGCCGCCTTTTCAGGTTTTCGACTTGCTGGGTGTACAGTTTTTTCATTTTCATCCCTTATTTTTTCCTGAACCCTTTTGGTTCGCCGGAAGCCCTTATTTTTGCCTAGGCCAGTCAACCTAGCGGGTCTTTGATCATGCGTAGTATTTTTTCACTATGTCTGCATTGACGGGTGAGGAAGGTCGTCACTCTCCATGGTGGTTAGAATCTTCGCTCCTCTTGAGAAAATGTTCTTAACCACAAATGGCCTTTTGTCAGTAGGGGTCCATTTGCCCCTGGGATCACCATGTGGCAGTATGATACGCTTGATTACCAGATCCCCAACTTGATACTCTTGTCGTCTAACTTTCTTGTTAAATGCCTTGATCATCCGCTTCTGATACGTCTGACCATGACAAATAGCAGTAAGTCTCTTCTTGTCGATTAGGTTCAGCTGATCAAGTCGGGTCTGAATCCAGTCATCTTCGCTCAAACCTGCATCCTTCATAATCTGAAGAGAGGGTATCTGAACTTCAATGGGCAAGACTGCCTCCATACTATATACCAAGGAATAGGGGGTTTCCCCTATTGACGTCCGCGCTGAGGTACGGTACCCATGAAGAGAAAACAGTAACATCTCGTGCCAGTCTTTATATGTCACCGTCATCTTTTGCACAATCTTCTTGATGTTCTTATTAGCCGCTTCAACAGCCCCATTCATCTTCGGCCGGTAGGGAGAAGAGTTATGATGTTGTATCTTGAACTGTTTGTAGAGTTCGGTGATCATCTTATTATTGAGATTTGTACCATTGTCCGTAATGATCCTCTCTGGTACACCATATCGACAAATCAAGTTATGCCGAATGAACCGTGCCACGACGTTCTTGGTCACTGTAGCAAAGGAAGCTGCTTCAGCCCACTTTGTAAAGTAATCAATGGTTACCAGGATGAAACGATGTCCGTTGGATGCCGTAGGTCTGATCTCGCTGATCATGTCGATGCCCCACATTGCAAAAGGCCAAGGAGCTGTCAAGACGTTCAGAGGTACTGGAGGTATATGCACCTTATCAGCATAGACTTGGCACTTGTGACAGGTCCGAGAATGGTGATAACAGTCGGCTTCCATTGTGGACCAAAAATATCCTGCCCGAAGGATTTTCTTTGCCATGGTGTGTCCACTGGAATGAGTTCCGAAGGTGCCTTCATGTAACTTTGCCATGATTCTTTCTGCTTCATCCTTATCCATACATCGCAGTAAGGTTGAATCATGGTTACGCATGTAAAGGATTCCATTGCTGATGAAGAACTTTTCCGCGAACCTCCTCAGAAACTTCTTATCATTAATAGATGCACCCTCGGGGTACTCCTGAGCTTCAAGATACCTTTTCACCTCATGAAACTAGGGTTTATCTGCTACCTCTTCAGTCTCAATGTTGCAACAATGTACAGGTTTGTCCAACCTTGCAATGGTAATATGGGGAGCTTCGTTGTCCCAATTGACTTTGAACATATAAGACATCATAGCTAGCGCATCCGCCAACTGATTCTCCTCTCTAGGGAAGTGTTCAAAGGTTATCTCCTCAAAGGGCAGAAGCAACGTCAACACATACTCCTTGTAAGGAATAAGATTAGGGTGTTTCGTATCCCACTCGCCTTTGATCTGACTGATCACGAGAGCGGAATCTCTGAAAACACTTAAGAACTTAATCCTTAGGTCAATAGCTGCTTGAAGACCCATGATGCACACTTCATACTCCGCCATATTGTTGGTGCAGTTAAAACATACTCGGGCGGTGAACGGAGTATGAGAGCCTTTAGGAGATATGATCACGGTGCCAATGCCATTACCCAAAGCGTTTGAAGCTCCGTCAAAGTACATAGACCATCGGGATCCCTCCTCAGGTCCTTCATCCGGTCCAGGTGTCTCACAGTCGGTTACCAACATGATATTCTCATCCGTGAATTCAAAGTTCATAGACTGGTAATCGTCCACTGCCTGATGTGCCAGATGATCCGCTAACACACTTCCCTTGATTGCTTTCTGGGTCGTATACTGGATGTCAACCTCAGTCAAGATCATCTGCCATCTTGCTATTCTTCCGGACAAGGCAGGCTTCTCGAAGATATACTTGATTGGATCCATCTTTGATATCAAAAGAGTAGTGTGAGTCAGCATATACTGTCTCAACCGGCGAGCAGCCTGTTGTACCCCAAAATTTGCCCTCGCATTTTTCCCCAAGAAATCTCAGCTTCAAACATTTCCTGACTTTTCAAACTGGCTCAAGAATCGGACAAACGGACTTTTCTTGACAGTCAATCAAAACTAGGGTTTTTACTGATTTTCAGAGCTCTGAATTGTTTCATACGGTGGGCTTAGGGTTTGATTGATTTTTGGTTCAATTTTGATCAAGCGAGCGTGATTTGGCATTTAATCGGGAATTAGGGTTTTATGGGCATATTCTCAGAAGAATTTGAATTCCACAGCACTTTGCGGTTTATTTCAAGATTCGGATTAAAATTCGCGTTATCTTGGTTTAATCAGCAAAAGAAACAGTGGTTTTGAATTCAGTACGTTTTGATTGGGCTAGTCATATACAGGAGGCAGTGTTGGATTCACAGTGTTTATGCATTTGATCAGTCCATTTGGGTTAATTGCTGCTTTGCTTTGGGTGTTGAATAAGACAGGATTAATTGATCAATGTTGTTTTATTTAAGTTATTTATTATTCTGAAATTAAATGATTGAATTTATTTTTCAATTGTTTTAATTCTAAGAATTTTAAATAAATAAATAAACAATAAAGAAATTAGAATTAATTGGATAATTTAAACTTTTATTGATATTTGAATCATTTGTACAAATTGTTGTTTATTACAGACAATAATTTACATTTAATTTAAATATTACATAGAATGAAAAAACTATCCTATTTTCTAATATTCTTCGTTCTTCATTCCGCTCCGGTATTCCATTTTTCATCTGCAAAAAGAAACAAGAAAAGTCAGAAAGCATTAAATTGGAAAAAGACAGTTGAAACTTGCTCATCATTAGGGGCCACTGACTGGGATCAGTTGACCCTCTCTGCAAATCACGGGATTTCTCCCGGTTCACAGAGAGGGAAGACTTTTATTCATGAAATGCAAATGTCAAATGCATAGTTTCTAAAAAATTTCAAGCTGCATAGAACCTCAATTTCCAATTCAAACCATTAGTTCAAATCCAATTCCCACTTAAATGCCAAAGATATCAAAGAAATCAAAGTAGCACAAGTTGCTATCAAAACTGTCAAAGCAGTCAAAAGAGATAAAAAAGATGCAGAAAATGTGTTATGCAAGCTAAGTCTAAAGTCATCATTTCCCTAGTCAAACCCCTTCAGAGCAAGTACAGTATAAACATATAAAATTCAAAATTGTACTAGGAGAGAAGAAAAAGAGATAAAGCAGTAGGCAGGGATTAGGCACAGTTCAGTAACATAGGCAGCAGGAAGACAGAAAAAGATATACAAAATCCAAAACTCAGTAGCAGGCAGTTCAGAAGAGAGGTTAAGGATAAGAAGCAAAAAGGTGATAACCAAAGTAAAAAAGTCCACTACTGTCCAAACTTCACAACTCTGCATAATATACAGAGGGCCAAGCATATACAAAACGGTTCAAGATAGCAAGAGAGATATATACAACTCAGTAGCTGCACAAAACTGGATCTAACCAATATCAAAAACCTGAACCTTGTCCAAAATCACCATAACCTGCATCACTCTCACAAACCCAAGCCTACAACCCTGTAAAACTGAACATCTCAAACCCAAGCCTAAAAACCTGATAAAACCAGAATCACAAACACCTAATACCCTGTCATAACCAGAATCATACCAGCACCATGCCCATTGCCAAACTTGCTTCACCATACTGTCAAAGCTCGAGCCAAACCATAAAGGCCTAAGCTACCAAAATCCCTGTCAACACCAACCTCTAACCTTGTCAAGTAAAACAACATAACATAAGCAAAGCTGCTGCACCAACATTAGCCTCACAAACACGAAACCAATTCCTAAGCCCTCAGTACAAGCATCATTGGGCATTAAATATCAAACAAGCATCATATTCCAACCCACACTCAAGGCAATAATTGTTCAAAATCATTCAAGGCATCAGGGGCTCAGAGGAAAACAAAGATTCGAAGGCAACCTAGACCCTCAGACCTTTGAGGTCATCACAGGGCGATACAAGAAAGTGTACAGTGGCAGAAGAAGATAAAGAAGTGAATTAGGGTTTCTCAGTGTACATCATCATCAAAGCCCTAACATATCAAAAGAACGAAGTTACCAGGAAGGCATCAAAAGCAAGCATCTAGCTTCGTCACAGAAACGTCGCTCCGGCCTCCTCAACGTCACCCCTCTTCTCTCCTCCATCTCCAAAAATCAGGTAACGAACTTGCTATACCTTCTCATTCACCTCATAGAAAAAACAAAAAAATAAGAACTCAAAGTCAAACACGCGAATTCAGTAGAAGAAGAAACATAACAACAAAAACCAACCTTGTTTCAAAGGATGCGGAATTCTTGCCTGGGAGGGAAGAGAGTGTGTGGATGATGTTGGTGGCCGGAACCAAGTGCTCAGGAAGCCTAAACGGAGAAGACGAATACAACGAATGCGCCGTCGCTGCCTCACAAGCTCTAGCCTTCATTCCAAACTGAAACAATGCCTAACCCTAATTTCGCTTTTGGTTTGATATGGGCCTGACCCGTTTCCCCCCCCCCCCCCCCCTGAAGCCCATTTAAAATGCTTCTCTTCTTTTTTCTTAACAACATTAAATTCTAATCTTTTTTTATATAAACAATACTTACTTCCCCTTTTTATAAAACACTAACCATTCTTTTTATTTCATAAAAGCAATATTTTTATTCCTTGAAAACATACTAACCTAATTAAAATACACCTTTTACTATATAATATAAAAAGCTTTCTTTGTAGATATATCTTGTACATACATTTTTAAAACATTAAATTTGTACATATTATACATTTTCATACATAATTAAAATTAAACTCTTTTTTTTAGTTAACATTCTTTTTTTGTACATAATAATTCAATACATCTTTTAATATTGAAACTCACAAGCATTTGACTAAAATACTTTTTTAATTAAAACTTAACATTTTCATCAAAACACTTTCTTTTTCTTTTGTACATAATTAAACATACAAAAATCAAAGATTCATTTAGAAACATTTCTCTAGGTCAAACCCTAATACGATTCAACTTCACAATTCGCACTTGTACATAATTACACAATTCACATACATATACACTTGTACACTTACACAATACATTCACACTGCCCTATACACATTTTATCTTATATTTGTATATTCGATATTGACATTTGATCGCACATTCGATTTGGTTGTAAATTATTGGGTACTATAAGTCTCATCCCCTTGTACATTTATATCCCCACTCCCTGATACTATTTTGTAATAGCGTAGATTTACATTCCGCAATTTACAGTTTTCCAATTATACCATGTTTAGACCTAGGGTTTGTATGTACATAAAAATCAGACGCTAGATAACCTAATACAAGACAAATGCATGTAATCAATACACAATCACACTTGCACCCCCTAGGGTAATCCCACATGTTGCCTTCCAAAATGGGCCATGCTTGCACGTCGAGTATCTTTGGCAAAACGAATTCAAATGATCATAAGTCCCTCGATGACGCTTTCGAAAGTCGCCTATCAAAATGATCAAGTCCCTTCAAGCAAATTGCCAAAGACACTTGGCACCATTGCATTCATGGTCCATACGATGACCCGCGCCTGTCCCGAATAAACTTCCTAAACGCAAGATTGTCTACCAATTTCAATGGTAGAACAAAATTGTAAAAGGGGTTAGAACATGACAAAAACCTTTGAGTACAATAGGGTAGACAAAACTCTTAGTTACTTGAGATCAAACTTGCAAAAACACTTGCCTTCTTTTCAAAAACCACAATCCACAACACTTTCAAAAAATCAATTTTTCAAACCTTTGAAACATCTTTTCGAAAAGATATACGCCTTTGTAAAACATTCGAGTAAAGAATTATTACAAGGTTAGCCTAAGACAAGGCATCTTCTTCAAAAACATTTTCAAAAGCACCCACACACGCACCACTTTCAAAGCAATCGAAAAACAAGGCAAGTGATCTAAAAAACCAAGTAACTAAGAGCCCATGGATAACCATGGATGAAAAGGGTGCTAATACCTTCCCTTTTCATAATCTACCCCCCGAACCCACGAAATATCTCAAAAGGTTTTTGCTGTGCTTTTTTAACCTTTCCTTTAGGATAAAATAAAAAGTCGGTGGCGACTCTTGCTAACCGCACAAGTGCGAATACGAACGCAAAACACAAGTCAGTTCTCCCACCGTATCACAGAACTGGCGACTCTGCTGGGGACTTTTTTAAGTGGGGTTACCTTAGGGTTTAGATCACCTTTACTTTCAATTGATTGCTTTGTTTGCTTTACATTTATGGGCTTTATATCGGAATTTCATAGATCCTAACCCGGATCTGGGGAAACCCTTTTAGGTAGCAACAAGGCTGTGAGGGAACTGTGCGGGGTATACCGACATGGTTGAAGCAGTCTGCTACGTTGATGTGGCACTTTGGTGTGTACCGGTAACCCTTGAGTTCAGTCAAGGAGAGTACGGGGCCGCCGCGTGGTGTCGCGAAGCATCAACTAACCATAGAACCTTAATTGACCATCTTAGCCTTTTTAGGGTAGTGAGATAACTGACTTTGGTGCAGTCCGAGGTTGGTTGATACTCGATACTACACTCAATTGAGGGTTGCTTTCCTGGAATATTTCGGTCGCCAGTTCAGTGGCTAAATCGAAACGATGAACAATGAAAGCAATCCAGTGATATTGGGACCTCTAGAACCCGGTTACTTTTGATAGGACAGGTTTTAACCAACAAACTGAAAGAGGGTAATACCCAGACCTCATGCAAGCCTGAACCTAAGGCCTTGTTTGCTTTGTGTGAATATTGTTTGCCTGTATATACACTCACTTACTTGTGCATACATGTACATAACATCATAACATCATACCATAGCATTTTAGCATTTTCAATAACCATTTCAAGGATCTCGAGGGTTCTTTTGATGCAGGGTTACGTTGAACCAGACATCTATCAAGGGGCAAGAGGTCTCTCCTCTAACCAATCCAGTCAAAGATCAAGTGCAACAACTTGAATCAGGGGCTATGACCCACTCGATATGGTGAGCTTGATTCTAGTGGAAAGACATCCACCGACACAAAGTTCTCCAGTCAAAGATCAAGTGCAACAACTTGAATCAGTGGCTATGACCCACTCGACATGGTGAGCTTGATTCTAGTGAAAGAACGTCCACCAGTGCAAAGTTCCCCAATCAAAGATTGAAGTTCAACCTCTAACATTCTCTTGTGTATACCCCAAGAGATCCTTGAAAATATTGCATATATATCACACATATCATTGCATAACAGGTCTCTCCCCTACAGGTCTCCTTATTCTTCCTACTGTTTATTTCAGTAAGATGGATATGGAGCAAACGGTGAAAGAGCTCCAGGCTCAAAATGCTCAATTCCAACAAATGCTTCTGGCTGTGGGGAAAGGGCAAGAAGATCTGACAGCTCTCCTTCTCAAAGACAAGAAGAAGAAGTCCAAGAAGGCAGCCCGCATCCTGAACCTGAGGAGAAGGCCTAAGACCCACGACCTTGCAACTCCATCCGACACAGTGGTTAGTCTTGAGGAAAACCACAATGTGGAGATTGATGAAGAGGAAACTGATTACTCCGAAGAACAATATCCTCTCACTGATGACAAGTACAAAGAGTTGGAGAATCGCCTCAATGCTATGGAGATCCAACAAATACCTGGCTTGGATTTAGGAGACATGGGGTTGGTTCCTGGATTGGTCATCCCTCCAAAATTCAAAGTTCCTACCGTTGCTCTATACGACGGAGTTTCTTGCCCTAAGATGCATCTAAGGTCTTATGTCCGCAAGATTCAACCATACACAGCTGATAAGAGGCTTTGGATCCATTTCTTCCAAGAAAGTCTAGTAGGGGCTCATCTCGAGTGGTTCTATCAGTTGGAGAGTTCTCGCATCCACACCTGGGAAGATCTAGCCGGGGCTTTTTACGAACAGTATCGGTACAATGTTGATCTCGCACCAACTCGTGTGCAGTTGCAGAACATGACCTTGGGTTCTGACGAGAGCTTCAAAGGGTATGCTCAAAAATGGAGAGATCTGGCTGGTAGAGTGCAACCCCCTCTAACTGACAGAGAGCTGATTGACATCTTCATGGGAACTTTGACAGGGCCTTTCTTCAAGCACTTAATTGGAAGCTCCTCAGCCGGGTTCACCGAGCTAATACTGACCGGCGAAAGGGTCGAAGCTGGCGTCAAAAGTGGAAAGATCCCGGGAGCTACAACCTCTGATACTCAGATAACTCCCTACAACGGAAAGAAAGAGTCTAATGCTGGGAACAGTCAAAGGAGTCGTCATGATGCAGGGGCAGTCCTGGTCTCTGGTTCTACATCACGCCGACAACAACCAAGGGGTAGTCAACAACGACCAGACGAGCCTAAGAGACAGTTCACCAACATCAACATGCCATGGTCTCAAGCACTGCAACACTTGTTGAAGATGAATCTGATTGCATTGATAGGGCCTCATCCCAACCCCAAGACCTCATCTCCTAACTACAATCCTAATGCAACTTGTGCTTATCATTCTGACAGTCCCGGGCATGACACTGACGATTGTTGGGCTTTGAAGTATAAGATTCAGAATTTGATTGACGCCAAGGAGATCGAGTTTGGTCCTCCAGAGACTCCAGCATGATCATTGCTCCTGTGCCAGCTCATTGAGATTGCGTTTGTTTCATTATGAATTTTCAAAGTTGTAATTTCTTTTGCTGTCAAACAATTATCTGTTGATGTTAAACTCTGTTTTCATTAATGCATTGCATATGTTTGTCTTGAATTCATCCATTCGTTTCACTACTCTTATGCTTTTCTTTATGATATTTGACTCTTGATAAAAAGCTGCAAGCCTTTAGAGGGAGGATGACGAAACAATACCGTGATCTTATACAGTATGCTTTTGAACAGACTTTGCTGATGATGTACAGGCATTTCTTTCAATTCCCAAACACTGGAGTTATAAGGAAGTTAATCCCTAGTCAACCCCTTCGAGCCAAAGAAGTAGGAGTTTCCTGTTCTAAACAATCAAAACCTTTGATATAAACCTGGGGCAGGGTAGTCTCTCAGTTAATTCAAAAGAAAGGCGCATTGAAGTCGCAAACTCTCAGTTCGTAATACAACGAACGACGTCGAAAAAGAAAGCATTCCTTCGGAATCAAAAGACAAGGGTGGTTCCCTATCACATAGACAGTCAATCTCTCAAAAGAGAAAAGCCCACTGAGCCAAAACCTATAAAGGAGGCTTAAGAAAGCTGGGGCATCCCGCTGACAGTAATCCCGAAAACGGTAACAGTCAGGCAAAAGTTAGGGATAACAAATCAAAATCAAAATAGTGAGGTCATTACAAAATCCTCAACAACATGAAAAGTGTTGAAAAATAAAAAGGAGATGATGACTGTCTCCCAAAATTCAACTGGTGAACCATCACCCAAAAGTCTGTCCAAACTCAAAACAGAGTGCGACGCACAATTGACTGAGCTTAGGTTGGAGAACATCACGAAGAGCGGGTGGGTACAAATATACTTTGAGCCTTTATCCTTTGTTTCTTAAACCGTGAACCAGGCCACGTTACAACCCTTCAAAAGTCCTAATTGAAGCATGGGTTAGTTCGAAAGCATACTGTTACAAAAGGTATCCTGACTCCTGTAGGGCTTTGCTCTAAATCTTGTGTTAACTTGTCTTGTGAAAAGTTTTCTGCTAAAAAACGCATTTTTCAAAACTTCGAGACAAACATAAACTTTGCATTATTCGAATATCACTGTCTGCATTTGACCCTTTTGTTTGACAGCGAAGAAATTCATACAGCAAATGTTCGGAGGAACGAAAACTCTCTCAGTAAGTCAAAATCGCTTCAAGAGGATAACACTTCCATCAAATCCCTTATCAACAAGGGGCAGTCCAGTCAAGGTCCAACAGATCTTTCAAAGTACAGTTAACCTGGGGCAGTCCAGTCAAGATTTCAAGAAATCTCTCAATATGCAGGGTAATCTGATTCAAGACTCCTTCTTCACCACTTGGGGCATTCGAATGTCAAAAGTGTTCAACAAATCAACCACAACATTTCCAGATTCGACTCCTGTATCCAGCCAGGGCATATCTGTTGACCACGTTTCCAGACTCGATTCCTGTATCTAGCCAGGGCATGTCTGAAGAGTTCGAAGATTCGATTCCTGTATCCTGCCAGGGCATATCTATCAACTATCACCTTTCCAGATTCGACTCCTGTATCCAGCCAGGGCATGTCTGAAGAATTCCAGATCAACACCTGCAACAACCCAGGAAACATCTGTGAACGACCGATTGTAGACCAACACCTGTAATAAACCAGGATTTTATCTACATCACCACTTGGGGCATTCGAATGTCAAAAGTGTTCAAACCCGATGCAGTTTTACACAAGCTCATCATCAGGAAACCCTACACCGGTTCCCCTTCAAGACTTCTGAAACGAGTTTACGGATTCTTCCCAACAACGGACGCCAATCTACCGACTTGTTCAGATTCTTATCAAGACTTCTGAAAACAGTTCATGGATTCATCCCAACAACGGATGTTAATCTATCAACTTGTTCAGATGCAACCTTTGAATTTAGTTTATGGACGCTTCCCAACAACGGATGTTGTTCTATTGCTGGTTCAACTTCAAGACTTCTGAAACAAGTTTACGGATTCTTCCCAACAACGGACGCCAATCTACCGACTTGTTCAGATTCTTATCAAGACTTCTGAAAACAGTTCATGGATTCATCCCAACAACGGATGTTAATCTATCAACTTGTTCAGATGCAACCTTTGAATTTAGTTTACGGACGCCTCCCAACAACGGATGTTGTTCTATTGCTGATTCAACTTCAAGATTTCTGAAAATAGTTCACGGGTTCTCCAAGTAAACGGATGTTAACCTATCGCTTGTTCAGATTCTTCTCAAAGCTAACCACCACGGAAGATCGCGCTCGCCAAAATTCTCCCTATCCCCAGCGGAGTTCCTTCAATCCCCAGCGGAGTCAGACTTTTAAACCTTCTCCCCACAGAATTTTGGAAAGACAAATCTTGAGTTCCCCAGCGAAGTCTCCAGAGTTACTTCCCATCAAGCCGAAGATTCTCAATCTGGCCTCCTCAGCATGAGTCTACTAGTTTGGAGCTCCCCAGTAGAGGTCATCAGGGATTCTCTTCCCCAGCAGCAGCCCAGGATTTATTTTCCCAGGCAGCAGTCGAGACGCTTTTATCCTCAGCCATCTCGGATTCATGTATCCTTGGCAAGATTAGCTCATCAGCCTACATGCGCATTCATTACATTCATATCATAAACATTAATGTCACATGCATTGCATCATGCATCATAACATTGCATCCAACTAACCCTTTGCCTTTTCAGGTAAGATCAGTCGACAGACACAGATCAACTCCCAGGATTCATCCAGAAATAGTTCAGATGTGACCCGGACACGGCGACATTCTGATACTTATTCCAGATCCATTCAGACGCATCATCAAGAAACCCTACACCGGTTCCTCTTCAACTTCAAGATTTCTGAAAACAGTTCACGGGTTCTCCAAGTAAACGGATGTTAACCTATCACTTGTTCAGATTCTTCTTCAAGACTTCTGAAAATGGTTCATGGATTCTTCCCAACAACGGATGTTAATCTATCGGCTTGTTCAGACTCTTCTCAAAACAGTTTACGGATTCTTCCCTACAACGGATGTCAATCTACCGACTTATTCAGACTCTTCTCAATTTTTGAAAATAGTTTACGGACATGTCCCAACAACGGATACTGCTCCATTGCTTATTCAATCTCAGATAGCTTACAGATTCTCCAGATATGGACGTCAATCTGTTGCTTGTTCAGACCCCCAATTCAGAGATGTTCCAGAACATGGTTGCCTTTCTGATACTTGTCCACTTACCATTGACCTACAGTTCAACATCACCATATGGCATCTGTAAGCCCATCCTCCTACCAGCAGTCGTCGAATGGCATCTGTAAGCCCATTCTCAGATGGCATCTCTAAGCCCATCCCCCGACAAAATTCTCTAGCACCAGATGGCATCTTTAAGCCCATCACCAAATGGCATCTTTAAGCCCATTCACCTCCACCGTCACATCGACGAGCGCAAATTTTCTGGGCACATTAGTGTTCAATCTCCTTTTACCTTCAAGTCGCGAAAGGCAAACTTGCCAATCTAACTCTTCAGGTCCAAGAAGATGGAACAGGGGCAACTGTTGTACCCCAAAATTTGCCCTCGCATTTTTCCCCAAGAAATCTCAGCTTCAAACATTTCCTGACTTTTCAAACTGGCTCAAGAATCGGACAAACGGACTTTTCTTGACAGTCAATCAAAACTAGGGTTTTTACTGATTTTCAGAGCTCTGAATTGTTTCATACGGTGGGCTTAGGGTTTGATTGATTTTTGGTTCAATTTTGATCAAGCGAGCGTGATTTGGCATTTAATCGGGAATTAGGGTTTTATGGGCATATTCTCAGAAGAATTTGAATTCCACAGCACTTTGCGGTTTATTTCAAGATTCGGATTAAAATTCGCGTTATCTTGGTTTAATCAGCAAAAGAAACAGTGGTTTTGAATTCAGTACGTTTTGATTGGGCTAGTCATATACAGGAGGCAGTGTTGGATTCACAGTGTTTATGCATTTGATCAGTCCATTTGGGTTAATTGCTGCTTTGCTTTGGGTGTTGAATAAGACAGGATTAATTGATCAATGTTATTTTATTTAAGTTATTTATTATTCTGAAATTAAATGATTGAATTTATTTTTCAATTGTTTTAATTCTAAGAATTTTAAATAAATAAATAAACAATAAAGAAATTAGAATTAATTGGATAATTTAAACTTTTATTGATATTTGAATCATTTGTACAAATTGTTGTTTATTACAGACAATAATTTACATTTAATTTAAATATTACATAGAATGAAAAAACTATCCTATTTTCTAATATTCTTCGTTCTTCATTCCGCTCCGGTATTCCATTTTTCATCTGCAAAAAGAAACAAGAAAAGTCAGAAAGCATTAAATTGGAAAAAGACAGTTGAAACTTGCTCATCATTAGGGGCCACTGACTGGGATCAGTTGACCCTCTCTGCAAATCACGGGATTTCTCCCGGTTCACAGAGAGGGAAGACTTTTATTCATGAAATGCAAATGTCAAATGCATAGTTTCTAAAAAATTTCAAGCTGCATAGAACCTCAATTTCCAATTCAAACCATTAGTTCAAATCCAATTCCCACTTAAATGCCAAAGATATCAAAGAAATCAAAGTAGCACAAGTTGCTATCAAAACTGTCAAAGCAGTCAAAAGAGATAAAAAAGATGCAGAAAATGTGTTATGCAAGCTAAGTCTAAAGTCATCATTTCCCTAGTCAAACCCCTTCAGAGCAAGTACAGTATAAACATATAAAATTCAAAATTGTACTAGGAGAGAAGAAAAAGAGATAAAGCAGTAGGCAGGGATTAGGCACAGTTCAGTAACATAGGCAGCAGGAAGACAGAAAAAGATATACAAAATCCAAAACTCAGTAGCAGGCAGTTCAGAAGAGAGGTTAAGGATAAGAAGCAAAAAGGTGATAACCAAAGTAAAAAAGTCCACTACTGTCCAAACTTCACAACTCTGCATAATATACAGAGGGCCAAGCATATACAAAACGGTTCAAGATAGCAAGAGAGATATATACAACTCAGTAGCTGCACAAAACTGGATCTAACCAATATCAAAAACCTGAACCTTGTCCAAAATCACCATAACCTGCATCACTCTCACAAACCCAAGCCTACAACCCTGTAAAACTGAACATCTCAAACCCAAGCCTAAAAACCTGATAAAACCAGAATCACAAACACCTAATACCCTGTCATAACCAGAATCATACCAGCACCATGCCCATTGCCAAACTTGCTTCACCATACTGTCAAAGCTCGAGCCAAACCATAAAGGCCTAAGCTACCAAAATCCCTGTCAACACCAACCTCTAACCTTGTCAAGTAAAACAACATAACATAAGCAAAGCTGCTGCACCAACATTAGCCTCACAAACACGAAACCAATTCCTAAGCCCTCAGTACAAGCATCATTGGGCATTAAATATCAAACAAGCATCATATTCCAACCCACACTCAAGGCAATAATTGTTCAAAATCATTCAAGGCATCAGGGGCTCAGAGGAAAACAAAGATTCGAAGGCAACCTAGACCCTCAGACCTTTGAGGTCATCACAGGGCGATACAAGAAAGTGTACAGTGGCAGAAGAAGATAAAGAAGTGAATTAGGGTTTCTCAGTGTACATCATCATCAAAGCCCTAACATATCAAAAGAACGAAGTTACCAGGAAGGCATCAAAAGCAAGCATCTAGCTTCGTCACAGAAACGTCGCTCCGGCCTCCTCAACGTCACCCCTCTTCTCTCCTCCATCTCCAAAAATCAGGTAACGAACTTGCTATACCTTCTCATTCACCTCATAGAAAAAACAAAAAAATAAGAACTCAAAGTCAAACACGCGAATTCAGTAGAAGAAGAAACATAACAACAAAAACCAACCTTGTTTCAAAGGATGCGGAATTCTTGCCTGGGAGGGAAGAGAGTGTGTGGATGATGTTGGTGGCCGGAACCAAGTGCTCAGGAAGCCTAAACGGAGAAGACGAATACAACGAATGCGCCGTCGCTGCCTCACAAGCTCTAGCCTTCATTCCAAACTGAAACAATGCCTAACCCTAATTTCGCTTTTGGTTTGATATGGGCCTGACCCGTTTCCCCCCCCCCCCCCCCCCCTGAAGCCCATTTAAAATGCTTCTCTTCTTTTTTCTTAACAACATTAAATTCTAATCTTTTTTTATATAAACAATACTTACTTCCCCTTTTTATAAAACACTAACCATTCTTTTTATTTCATAAAAGCAATATTTTTATTCCTTGAAAACATACTAACCTAATTAAAATACACCTTTTACTATATAATATAAAAAGCTTTCTTTGTAGATATATCTTGTACATACATTTTTAAAACATTAAATTTGTACATATTATACATTTTCATACATAATTAAAATTAAACTCTTTTTTTTTAGTTA
Organism: Vicia faba; assembly: GCA_948472305.1. Classification (NCBI taxonomy): domain Eukaryota; kingdom Viridiplantae; phylum Streptophyta; class Magnoliopsida; order Fabales; family Fabaceae; genus Vicia; species Vicia faba. The sequence continues at coordinate 84,262 of CATIWC010002299.1, read as the reverse complement.
ACATTCTTTTTTTGTACATAATAATTCAATACATCTTTTAATATTGAAACTCACAAGCATTTGACTAAAATACTTTTTTAATTAAAACTTAACATTTTCATCAAAACACTTTCTTTTTCTTTTGTACATAATTAAACATACAAAAATCAAAGATTCATTTAGAAACATTTCTCTAGGTCAAACCCTAATACGATTCAACTTCACAATTCGCACTTGTACATAATTACACAATTCACATACATATACACTTGTACACTTACACAATACATTCACACTGCCCTATACACATTTTATCTTATATTTGTATATTCGATATTGACATTTGATCGCACATTCGATTTGGTTGTAAATTATTGGGTACTATAAGTCTCATCCCCTTGTACATTTATATCCCCACTCCCTGATACTATTTTGTAATAGCGTAGATTTACATTCCGCAATTTACAGTTTTCCAATTATACCATGTTTAGACCTAGGGTTTGTATGTACATAAAAATCAGACGCTAGATAACCTAATACAAGACAAATGCATGTAATCAATACACAATCACACTTGCACCCCCTAGGGTAATCCCACATGTTGCCTTCCAAAATGGGCCATGCTTGCACGTCGAGTATCTTTGGCAAAACGAATTCAAATGATCATAAGTCCCTCGATGACGCTTTCGAAAGTCGCCTATCAAAATGATCAAGTCCCTTCAAGCAAATTGCCAAAGACACTTGGCACCATTGCATTCATGGTCCATACGATGACCCGCGCCTGTCCCGAATAAACTTCCTAAACGCAAGATTGTCTACCAATTTCAATGGTAGAACAAAATTGTAAAAGGGGTTAGAACATGACAAAAACCTTTGAGTACAATAGGGTAGACAAAACTCTTAGTTACTTGAGATCAAACTTGCAAAAACACTTGCCTTCTTTTCAAAAACCACAATCCACAACACTTTCAAAAAATCAATTTTTCAAACCTTTGAAACATCTTTTCGAAAAGATATACGCCTTTGTAAAACATTCGAGTAAAGAATTATTACAAGGTTAGCCTAAGACAAGGCATCTTCTTCAAAAACATTTTCAAAAGCACCCACACACGCACCACTTTCAAAGCAATCGAAAAACAAGGCAAGTGATCTAAAAAACCAAGTAACTAAGAGCCCATGGATAACCATGGATGAAAAGGGTGCTAATACCTTCCCTTTTCATAATCTACCCCCCGAACCCACGAAATATCTCAAAAGGTTTTTGCTGTGCTTTTTTAACCTTTCCTTTAGGATAAAATAAAAAGTCGGTGGCGACTCTTGCTAACCGCACAAGTGCGAATACGAACGCAAAACACAAGTCAGTTCTCCCACCGTATCACACAGCCCATGCCAAAGCGCAGCAAGTTTTCTCGAGCAACGAGTATCAGGTCTCGCAGTCGGTAAACTTTTTGCTAAGGTAATAAATAGCATGCTCTTTTCGTCCAGACTCGTCATGCTGCCCCAGCACATACCCCATCAAATTGTCGAGTACTGTCAAGTATAAGATCAAAGGTCTCCCTTCAACTGGAGGAATCTGAGTAGGAGGCTCTTGGAGATACTCTTTGATCCTTTCGAAAGCGGCCTGACATTCATCGTTCCATCTTACCACTTGATCTTTCTTCAGTAACTTGAAGATTGGTTCACAAGTAGCAGTCAGGTGTGAGATGAATCGGTAAATATAGTTCAATCGTCCCAGAAAGCCTCTGACTTCTTTTTCTGTTCGGGGAGCTGGCATTTCCTGTATAGCCTTCACCTTTGCAGGATCCAACTGAATACCTTTATCACTTACGACGAAACCCAACAGCTTACCAGATTTCACCCTGAATGTACACTTGTTCGGGTTTAATCTCAGCTTGTATAAGTTCAACCTGTCAAATAGCTTCTGAAGGTGGTCAAGATGTTCTTCCTCAGTCCGGGATCTTGCAATCATGTCGTCGACGTATACCTCAATCTCATGATGGATTATGTCGTGGAACAAGGCAACCATGGCGCGCTGATACGTTGCCCCTGCATTCTTCAATCTAAAAGGCATGACTTTGTAGAAAAAGGTACCCCATTGAGTAACAAAGGTTGTCTTCTCCATGTCTTCGGGAGCCATTTTAATCTGATTATAACCGGAGAAACCATCCATAAAGGAGAAGACCTTATGTTGTGCGGTGTTGTCAACCAGAACATCGATATGAGGTAGAGGGAAATCATCCTTGGGGCTCACCCTGTTCAGATCCCTATAGTCGACACACATTCTAACTTTACCATCCTTTTTCGGCACAGTAACCACGTTGGCGACCCACTGAGGGTAATAAGTAACTGCTAGAAAACCGGTGTCAAACTGCTTCATCACTTCAGCCTTGATTTTCTCGGACATCTCTGGGCGCATTCAGCGAACCTTCTGTTTCGCTGGAGGGCAGTCTTCCTTGGTAGGCAATCGGTGAACCACAATATCGGTATCCAACCCAGGCATATCTTCATAAGACCAGGCGAAGATCTCAACGTAGTCATGCAGCATCTGAATCAACCGTTGTTTAATACTAGCTTCCAGATTTGCATCGATCTTGACTTCTTTCTTGTCTACCTCTGTACCCAGATTTATTGTTTCCACTGGCTCTTCATGCGGTTGTATAGCCCTCTCTTCCTGAAGTAACAGTCTAGCAAGTTCACCAGGCACTTCGCAATCATCTTCACCTTCGTCTTCGGCTAAGTTGATCATACTTTCGAAGTCATAACCGGCAGTAGCAGAGTCGTTATCAGTGGGATCCAGAGTGGATGTGGACCTGTATATGTCACTGTGTGTAAAATAGTTGTTTTGCAATATATAATAAAAGAAAAACAACGAGCGCAAAATTTGAAATGCAAGAAACGTCCAATGCTTTTATTAATGATATATGTAGATGACACACATAAAGCCCTCACAAACAAAGCCACGGTGCCCCGGGTAATACACTGAGTCGTAAAGTTTAAAACATTGTCTGTTACAAATTCAAAACAAAAGTCTCATTACTGGGTAATAAAAGAAATTGGGACGGAGTCTTTTGCTGTCAAATTTCTTAGTCCACCATCAGTAGTAGGAATGATCCAACTGTAGAACTCAGATTCTTCAACATCATATTCAATGGCATTTACTCCTGAATTGCTGATAAACAGGGAGGTCTTCCAGTCCTTGCACTCTGAACAACCCTTTGAGCTTCTACAGTGAAACCCAAACCAAACTTGTTAGTCTTATGTGCAAAACCAGGGAGTTGGCCCCAATTTGCACACCCACCTTTCTCAATAACAACCCGGGCATCCTTGAAGGAAGCCATCTTCATTGGAGGATCTTTAACAACAGTTTCAGTTGATACCAGCGTCTCGGGAACCTCTTCAAAATGTTGAAACGGGGTTTCAATGAACTCTCCAGCCATCTCTACATATCGGAAAGAGTTGAGGTGGCTCACCATGTACTCCTCCTCCCCTCGTGCCGTAACAATTTTCCCTTTGATTGGGTATTTCAGCATCTAGTGGAGCGTAGAAGTCATTGCCCCAGCTTTGTGGATCCACGGGCGACCCAGCAAACAAGAATAGGATGGCTGAATGTCCATCACATAAAAAGTAAACGCAAAGATCTGAGAACCAACCTTCACTGGAATATCCACTTCTCCATGTACCATTCTCTTGGACCCGTCAAAGGCCCTAACAACAATGTTACTTGGCTTCAGCTCCAACCCCTCACAGTATAACCGGTCCAAAGCTTTCTTAGGCAAAACGTTCAACGAAGACCCTGTATCCACCAATACATGAGCTAGAGTAGTGCCCCTGCATTCAATGGAGACATTCAGGGCATCATTGTGATTCCTCCCCTTAGTAGGCAAGTCTGTGTCGAAGAAACCTAACCCATTATCTGCTGTCAGACTAGCCACGCAATCTTTAAACTGATCAGTTGATGTTTCGTGTGGCACGTGCGCAGTTTTCAGGAAGGCAATCAGAGCCTTGGCATGGGCTTCTGAGCATAGCAACAGAGACAACATAGAGATTTTGGACGGGGTTTGCCCCAGCTGTTCGACTACATTATAGTCGCTCTTTTTGATAATCTTCAAAATTTCCTCCATCTCTTGTCTAGAGGCTTCAACAGTAATTGTCTTCGGGGCCTCCGTCCGGGCAGGCTCATCAGTGGTCCCTTATCCCTGAGTATTAGATGACTCGGCAACAGGGGTAAGAATGGGAACTTGAACAGGGATAGTATCAGGTGCGCTAGCAGGCGTAATGACAACAGGCGTCCGAACAATTGGCGGAGAGATCTCAGGGGAGAAAAATATCCCGCTGCGGGTGACTTTGGCAGGTCCAACAATATTGCTGACGTCAGTATCAGCCTTTTCAGCACTCAAGTCTTTCTTAACTCCGTGATAGTAAACGTCATCCCCATAGTTCCATGGGACAGATTTATCTAATGTATAGGGGATAGGCCCAGGAACAGTGATGATCAAGGGAGCGATTCTTGGAACAGATGTAATTCTAACAGGCTTTCTCGAGGAAGCCTTGGAAGAATGGTTGAAAATGGTGATTATAGCAACTTCTTCAGTAGGAACCAAAGGAATAAAAGTCTTCTCAAACAGAATTTCTTTATTATCCATCAGGCGTTGGACACCTGACTTCAAAAGATGGCAACCGGTAGGTAGGACAGAACACATACGGCAACCTTCGTCACAGCCCGGAAATAAACCGGCTAGCAGAAGGTTCTTCTTCACAGTCATCAATGGAGTAACAATGTCTTTCACAGAAACCACAAACGAGTCTTCTTCTACAGCATTTACTCCATGCTTGGGCATAGGAGCAGTCACAACATTAGGCCTTTCTGGTGCTTCGAATTCAATCTCTTTAGCATTAATTAAATATTGTACTTTGTTCTTTAAGACCCAGCAATCATTCGTGTCATGCCCCAGGCTATCGGAGTGAAAAGCACAGCGGGCGTTTGGATTGTACATCGGTGATGATGTGTTGGAATTCTTTGGGGCCTCCTTCGGAATCACCAAGTTGGTCTTCAATAACTGTGGCAAAATTTGGGATAAAGTCATGTTGAGCTGAATGAATTTTCTTCGCAGCCTCTCGGCCGTTGGTTGATTGTTGCGTTGCGCGGCAACAGTTGGTCTTGAAATAACAACCGCATTAATAGCTTGGCGGCGTTCAGGTCTATTCTGGCTTTTTGAACTGTAAACAGAACTGGATTCCTTCTTAAAAGGCTTCTTCTCGGTGCCTGATGATGCACCCTTCTGTATTTTACCAGATTTGATACCATCCTAAATTCTTTCCCCGGTCATAATCAGCTATGTGAACCCGGATGATGAGCTTCCAATCAGATGGTTGAAATACGGATCAGACAAGGTCCCCAGAAACATATCCACTAACTCCATGTCATCCAATGGTGGTTGCACTCTTCCAGAAAGGTCCCTCCACTTCTGAGCGTAGTCTTTGAAACCTTCGCCCGCAACCATAGACATACCCTGAAGTTGGGTACACGTGGGAGCGAGGTCGGCATTGTATTGGTACTGCTTGTAGAAAGCAGCAGCCAAGTCTTCCCAATTACGAATACTAGCTCCTTCCAGCTGGTAAAACCACTCAAGTTGAGTCCCTGAGAGACTATCTTGAAAGAAGTGGATCTAGAGGTTTTTATCAGTAGTGTACGGCTGGATCTTTCTAACATACGACCGGAGGTACAGCTTTGGACAAGAAACTCCGTCGTATTTAGCGAAGGCTGGTGCTTTAAACTTGTGGGGAATCACCACCCCAGATGACAAACCTAGATCACCAAAGTCCAACCCAGGGACCTTCTGGATCTCCATGGCACTTAACCGGTCTTCAAGTTGTTTATACCTATCCTCAGCTGGAGGATACTGGTCTTCGTCAAAGTCAGTCTCGTGGTCAGATACCACAAGGCTAGGGACCCTCCTTTCTTCTTGGTCTTCTCCCCCTCCAGATGAGTGGGATAGATTGACTTCATCTCACAGCCTGTTTCCAAACATGTGACCCATGTTCAGGAGGACTGTCTTCTTCTTCTTATCCTTCAAGATAAGGGTCTTCAGATCTTGCTGACCCTTAGCCAAATTCATGAACATTTCCTGAAATTGAGCGTTTTGAGCTTGTAGAGCCTTGATAGCTTGATCAGTTGATGTTTCAGCAGACATGGTGTGCTGAAATAAACAGCGAAGGTGATGAGAAAACCTGTAAGGGTACCTGTTATGAGGTGCATGGAATGAAATGCGTATGATATGATTTCAAAGACTTTAGAGATTCAAATTCGTAAACCAAAATGAAACACACTTTTATTAGATAAACTTTGAATTCAGATGTTCAACAGATGCCTTTAAGGCGTTACAAAAAAGGAAATACTGAAAAATAAATCAAAACTAGAAATAATCAAAAGACATCAGCGCTCCCATGGTCGTTTGCCTTTGGTGCTGACATAGTCATTGAGGATCTGCTCATTCTCCAATTGCCTTGTCAACTTCAGGATATTTCGCTCTTGTTCGTGATACTTTTCTCTGTAAGTATCCCGCTCTTCCCTTAGCTGTATCCAAGACCTCTTTAATGCCCCAATGTCAGTAGGCATGTAGAGGTGGAGAATGGTAGGAGGTACCCCTTCTTCATCAGCAAGTTCAACTATCACAAGCAAGACAGCTTCGTACGGGATTCCCAGCTTCTGAGCACGTGTACGAACCCACCAGAGATATGGTTCCATTGGAAGAGAAGTCTTCGCACCCAGCTCGTACGGATCAAACCTGTGTACCATATCCCAAGCTCGTATGAACCTGCGGTGTTTCTCATCACTATCCCCTTGGAAATCAAATACAATACTTGGCATTAGCAACTCATGAGGTCCTTCCCTCCTAGCTCGCCCAAACTGACGTAAGGCCAAACACGGATTATAGGTGATCCCCCCATTGATTCCTAGTAGTGGAACATTGGGGTACTCCCCACAGTGATCAATAATGGACATGTCTTCCATACCCTTGATAGTCCAAATGATGTCATTATGAGAGAGAGACATAGCCCTGTAGGCCCAACCCATGCCTTCCTTGTTCTTCAAAACTGATTTAGGGAGGTGAGAAATAAACCACCTCGCCAGCAATGGTGCACAACACATAAGGGTTCCCAGCTTCCGAGCAGTACGGGCATAAAGAGAGTGCAAAATATCACCCAAGAGAGTGGGTATCGGGTTACGGGAAATGAAGATCTTCACCTCATTCAAGTCAACAAAGGAATCGGAATTAGGAAACAACACCAAACCATATATGAGAAGAGCCAGAATGTCTTCAAATGCCTGAAAGTCTAAGCTGTCCCAGAACTGATTAGCCCGATCAACCAAGAATTTAGCCAAGAAGCCTTTTGTACCACTTCTAGTCTCCCAGTTTGACATTACCTCATCCTTTGTCAGATGGAGGGCTAAAACAATTTCTTTCGGCCTAATGACTTTCTCCCAACCTGTAAACAGGGTCTGCTCCAGAATAGAGATACCAAGTAGATCAGAGAACTCTTCCAAGGTGGGGACTAACTGGTAGTCCGGAAAAGTAAAGCAATGGTACAGTGGATCAAAGAACTGGACTAAGACACTCATCATCTGTTCATCCATCTTGGAGGTGACCAAACCAAGGAGGTGCCCATGTCTTCTGATAAAGGAAGAAGTATCTGGCATCTTTGCAACCAATTCCTTAAGCTGAGTGGGAATCTGGACAAAGTTGATCCAAATAGTGTTTCTACGCATGGGTGCCATGACCTACAAAATAGAACAAAGATGAATCCCCTTTGTCTTTGAAATAGGTTAGTCCAATGCAATATGCATGCAATGTCATGATGCATGATGTCATGATATAAACATATCACAAGTATTCACAGATAGCAAACATGGTAAGGGCACACAAGTCACACATATAGCCCTTAGATTTCAGGCTGGCAAAGAGTTTAGGTATTACCCTCTTTCAGTTTAGTTGGTTCAAATCTGTCCTAAAATAGTAACCGGGTTTTAGAGGATCTCAATATCACTAACCACCCTCGATCGGTCATAATTCCAGTTTAGCAACCTTTTATTGTGGCCGGAATCATCGCGAGAGTTTGGTCTCAATGAGTGTAGCATATTGCTACTGTTCTATGGCCAAGTTGGTCAATTAAAGGTTCTAAGGTCAGTTGGTGCTTAATGACCCCTTAGCAGACCCAAATTCTCTTCGTTGTGCCATAAGGGATGTCAGTACATACTAAAGTGTCACACCAATGTAGTTACTGCTTCAACCGTATCGGTCTACGCCGTACAGTTCCCTCACAGTTTATTGCTACTTACCTAAAGGGTGTCCCCCAGATCCGGGTTAGGATCTATAGTAACTCTGATTCAACCCACAAAGATAAAGCATACAAGTCAAGCAATTGAAAACATTATGAACTATTCCTAAGGTACACCTCACTCATTAAGTCCCTAACAGAGTCGTCAGTTCTGTGATACGGTGGGAAGAACTGACTGTTTTTGGGAATGTTGGTTTGCGTTTTGCGTTTGTGTTTTCAAAATGTCACGGTAAGCAAGAGTCGCCACCGACTTTTATTTTATCCAACAAGGAAAGGAAAAAGCACAGAAAAATTCCTTTTTCGAGATTTTTCTCGGGTTCGGGGGGTAGATTATAGAAAGGGAAGGTATTAACGCCCTTTCTATCTGTAGTTATCTATGGGCTCTTAGGTACTTGCTCAATTTTTTTCAAAATTTTTTTGTTTGTTCTTGTGGGTTTGAAAAAATTTTGTTTTGAAACTTCGATTTAACTCTTGCTTCTGTCCTCAAGAGTGTAATGAAGTGGTTTTTGAAAACTTTGTTCGAAAAGTGTAAGTGTGAAGAGTTTTGTTTTGAAAGAGCAAGTATCTAAGAACCATCTACCTACTCGAAAAAAGGAATTGTTCTATGCTATTTTCCTTTAGACAATGTTATCCCACTATTAATGAGTGGGTAGCACCGTAGTTAGAGTTTAAGGGTCAATTCGAATTAGGGACTTACGGTCACCAAAGCAATGTTAGGACGCCTTAGCGGTAACCCTAATGTCTTAGATCATATGTTTGAGGCAACAATATCCGAGGCAGCCGTTTCGAGGCGACTATGATCTTTTAGGCAAAAGGACGACCTCTAAAGCGACCTATGCTCAATGACCGTGTACGAAGGCAACCAAGTGGAGTGTACCCTAAGAGTGCGCATGTGCGAGTGTGTCGTTTTCAATTTATTTTTATCTTTGTACATGTTAAAGGTGATATAATTTGATTTTAAGATTGACATTCAGTCTTGTCATGCAAACCCTATTATCAAACATCTAGCAGTTATAATTTGCAGAAATAAAATGCGGAATTTAAATTACAAGGCGTCGGGTATTTACATCGCCAAAGACAAACCCTTTGAAAAATAAAATAAAGCGATAAAAATAATTAAATGTCCTATTTAACTATTACAATCCAGAAGCAGATACATTAATATGATAAAAATAAATAAAGCGCGCGGGAAATTAGATCGAGTGCGAAATTTAGGGTTTTGACCCTTTTGAAAGAAAATTGCTTTTTTTGGTTGTTTTTATTTTATTTGAAAAGAAATTAAATCCTAAGTTAATTACTAAATAAGAAATCAAATTAATTAATGAGAGAAAAAATTAAATTAATGACATATTTTTGGATTTTTATTATTTTAAGAAAGAAATTAAAATTATTGAATTAGTGGTTAAAATCTAATCAATTTTAATTATTTAAAAATAAGTTAGAGTTTTCTAGAATTTTAAAAAAAAACTAATCAATTAATAAATTTATTAAGAAAAATAAAAGTTAAAAATTTGATTTGAAATAAAAACATTTTTTGTGATTTTATTTGATGAAAAAAGAATTTTGTTATTGGTTAGAAAATTAAATAAAATAATTAAAGTAAATAAACAAAAATAAATAATAAGAGAGGAGTAGAATTGGGCCTGTTTTGAGGTGTTAATAGCAATTCTTTGCTGGCCCATTTGGACTTTTTCTGATCCAGTATATGCATGTTGACTTGGCTCATGGTGGACCTCCAGCTTTTTAACCACCAGATCTGGCTCTTGACCATCTGGCGCTTGGATAGATGAGGGAACATGGTAGGTTGCCAACTAGCATATGCATGTGATAACCTGAAAAGAAATAAGAAAATACAAGGTGTTGGAGGCAGGGATCGAACCCCTGACTCTTTTGCAAATCTTCCAATGATGTTGGCATGTCAGGATGTAGGAGGGTGTATGGAACCTCTCCTTCCATAACAGGCTCTTTGATCATAGGAAAAATGTAGGGGTAAGGCATCATAAGACTCTGGGCATGGGTTCGTACCCACTTGAGGTAAGGCTCAAGGGGGTGGAATTCTTGTGCCCCAGTGTCCTACTGTCCACTTTGTTGGGCATCCTCCAAGCTCGGATAAACCTTTGTCGAAGTCTTTGAGCGTCGTTGTCGAAGTCAAAAACCAAGTCTGGAATCAGCATGTGATGAGGGCCATCCCTTCGGGCATACCCAAATTGTCTCAGAGCCAAGCAGGGGTTGTAGGTAATGCCTCCCCTAATGCCAAGTAGTGGGACATTAGGGAATTCCCCACAATGATCAATAGTGATGATATTTTCTCTGGACCGAGAACACCAATGAACATCAAAATGTGTAAGAGTCATCAATCGTTGTGACCACCTCAAGACTTGTTCATTCTTCAAGACTGACTGGGGAAGGTGGGAAACAAACCACCTTGCTAGAAGAGGAGTACAGCACATGAGAACACCTTTTTTCCTCATTGTTCGTGTGTGAAATGAGTGAAGGATATCCCCAAGTAATGTAGGCACAAGATTCCGAGATATGAAAATCTTGACAGCATTCACATCTATAAGCTGATCAGGGTTTGGGAACAAGACCAACCCATAGATGAGAAGTGCTACAATCTCCTCAAAAGCTTGAAGATCGAGAGAATTCCAGCATTCTTGTGCCTTCTCAAACAGAAACTTTGCCAAGAAACCCTTGACACCACTTCTGGTTTCCCAATGACCTTTGATATCAGATGGTTGCAAGTGTAAGGCTTTAGCAACATCTTCAGGCTTTGGCTCTCTTTCCGTACCGTTGTAGGGTAGTTGATGGAGAATAGGAATCCTCAGGAGTTGAGAAAATTCTTCCAAAGTAAGCACTAGTTGGTAATCAGGAAATGTAAAGCAATGGTGTAGGGGGTCAAAGAACTGGAAGAGAACTTTCACCATGTCTTCTTCAATGTTGGAGTTGACCAAGTTGAGAAGTCTACCATGTCTTTCACTGAAGGGAGACTTCTCTGGAATCTTGGAAGCAAGCTCCTTGAGTTGAGGAGGGATTCTCACAAGGTTGACTTGAATTGTTTTCCTGCGAAGAGATTCCATAACCTACAAAACAGGAACAAAGATGAAGATCCAAACCCTTGAAATGGTTAGTGGATGCATATGATGCTTTATGATGTTCATGATGTATGCACAAGTATATGTACAAACAAATCACACAATATCCTAGTTTTAGGCTTGCATGGGGTTTCATGGGTAAGTACCCTCTTGAAGTTAGTTGGCTCAACCTGTCCTATAAATAGTAACCGGGTTCTAAGGAACTCAATATCACTGGATTATTTTCTATGTTCATTGTTTCAGTTTAGCCACTTTACTGGCGACCGAAATATTCCAAGAAAACAACCCTCAATGAGTGTAGTATCGAGTATCTACCAACTTCGGACTGCACCAAAGTCGGTCATCTCACTACCCCTAATAAGGCTAAGATGGCCAAGTAAGGTTCTAAATTCAATTGATGCTTCACGACACCACGCGGCGGCCCCGTACTCTCCTTGATTCAACTCAAGGGTTACCGATACCAACCAATATGCCACATCAATGTAGCTACTTCTTCAACCATGTCGGTATACCCCGCACAGTTCCCTCATAGTTTATTGCTACTTACCTAAAAGGTGCCCCCAAATCCGGGTGTAGGATTTAAAACAATACCCAAACAAGGAACCAAAAAGTAAAGCATACAAGTCAAATAGGATAGGCATGTAAAGGTGATCTAAAACCATAAGGTAACCCCACTTTCAGATATTCACCAGCAGAGTCGCCAGTTCTGTGATACGGTGGGAGAACTGACTTAAGATTTTGCGTTCGTCTTCGCAATTGTGCGGTTTAGTAAGAGTCGCCACCGACTATTTATTTTATCCAAAGGAAAGGTCAAAAAGCACATGAAATACCTTTGAGATGTTTTCTTGGGTTCGGGGGGTAGATTATAAAAAGGGAAGGTGCAAGCACCCTTTTCATCCATGGTTTTCCATGGGCTCTTAGTTACTTGTTTAGATCACTTGCTTTTGCTTTTCAATTGTCTGAAATGGTGCTTTGTGTGTGGTTTTTTTGAAAATGCTTTGAAAAAGAGGCCTTGTCTAGGCAACCTTTGTAATGATTCTTGTTTGAATATATACAAAGGTGTTTGTCTTTTGAAAAGATATTTCAATGTTTGAAAGTTTGTTCTTGAGAAATGTTTTGAAATTGTGTTGTGAGGTGTGTTTGAAAATAGCAAGGATGTTTTGCAAGTTTTGATCAAGTAACTAAGAATTGTCTACCCTATTTTACTCAAATATCTTTCTTAGACATTTTTAACCCTTTTGACAGTGTTGTTTTACCATTGTATTTGATAAACAAACTTGCGTTTGGATGTTAAACGGGACAGGCGCGGGTCATCGCATACAATCATTGAAAGCAACTTGTGAGACGCTCTAGCAATTTTTGTAAGGGACGAGATCGTTTTATCGAAGGCAACATCGAGGGTCATAGAGAGACTACGATCTTTGTTTATCGAAGGGTCATTTGCTAGAATGTCTCATATTCGAGGGACATGATTGCATTTCCGAGGCAACAAGCGAGGTTACCCTAGAAGTGCACGTGTGAGAAGTGTATTGATTTTAAGTCATTTATTCTTGGATTAGGTCATCTAGCGATTGATTTTGAATCTTACCATACACGCCTAATTACTACACAGTATATTGAAAGCAATAAATTGCGGGAATTAAAAGTCTAAGCAATTACAAAAGTATCCTGGAATGGGGGTACAATTATTACAAATGGGGATGAGTCTCACAAGAATAATAATGTCCAAATATCAAGTATTACAACCAAATCGAATTGTCGTTATTCAATGTAAAGCTATAACAAATGAAGAAATCAATAAAGTATGAAATGCATGCATTTACTTGAAAATAAAATCTATTCTAAAAAAGAAAGATTAAATATTATTATTATTTTTCTTTTTGTATTTTATTAATTTTAGAAAGAAAAAGTTTTTAAAGAAAGAAAATTTAATTAAACAAAATCTCTATTATTTTGTATTCTTATTAATCAATAAAAAGGGTTTAAAGAAACCAAAATTAATTAAATCAATTTAAAAGTTTTTGGTATTTTATCAAATGAAACAAGATTAATTAATAAAAGAAGGAAATAAAACTAATTCAAGAAAATCAAAGTAATTTGCCAAAATAAAATTTTAATGTATTATTTAGTGTTATTATTAACTAAGAGAAAAGAAAACAAATTAAAAAAATGAATTAATTAAAAGGCATTAGTATTTATTAAACAAAAGAAAAGAAAAGAAAATAAATGGAATTAAAAGATGGGCTTAAGATTTATGTTGGGCCAAAAACAAAAATAAAAGAAGAACAAAAGGTCAGAATGGAGAGGGGGCGTTAGCAATTCATGTATGGGCTTTGGTTGGGGGCGGACATGCCCAATTGCAAAGCTTGTAACATTTTGTTAGGGTTTTCAGAAATTAGGGTTTGTGAACATTTCTCAGCGGCGCCGCTCTCTCGTTTTCTCTTCTTCATCTTTCTCAGCCTCAAACGCCCTGATCTTTCCTCCCCTCAATTCGCCGGAGCGCTGTCTCCTCCTCTCATCTCCTCACAATGATCAAAGGTTTCGTTTGACGGTATGGTTCGGTCTCTTTGAAGTTTGAACGTTTTTCGTTTGATTTGCTTATCTATTGTTCACGTTTTGGCTTGTTAATCTATTGTTCACGTATCTAAGATGCAGCAAAGGGATTTGAAGAGAAGTATACATGTGAGATTTTCTGGAAAAATGGAGAGAAGAGAGGTTGGACTGGTGGCGCTCCCTTGGTGGCTGAACACGAGGGGAAGAGATGATGACGGCGAGGCACAAGATTTGGTAACTTCTCTTCTTTTCTTAAACCTTGAATGATGCGGCTTACCGCTTCTGACTTGTTAGTAATTTTTTGTTGATGATGATTATCTCTGAAACTTTGATATCTGTAAGTTTGGATTTGTTGATGATGATTGTAGTTCTGAAACCTTGATATTTCTTTTCCTCTCTCTTGGACTATGATGATGCTTGCTGAATGATTCTGAAACCTTGTTGGTATGTTAGTTGATGATGATGCTTGTTGAATGCTTCTGAAACCTTGTTGGTATGTTAGTTGATGATGATTGATGATAATCTCTGAAACTTTGATTGTTGGTATGATTTTCTTGAAATTTTGATTGTACGATGATTGATGATGGTTGTTCTGAAACTTTTGATTGTTGTTTTGCTGAACTTGAATGTTGATGATGATTGCTTCTTTCTGAAATTTTGTTTTGTAAGCTTGGGTTTGTATACTGAGTTAGGGAGGAGATACTGGTTTTGATGAATTGTTATTGAAGGTTTGGTGATGATGATTTCTGGAACTTTGATTTGTAGGTTTGCTGTTTCTGAAACTTGGTTTCTTTGATGTGAACCTGTTGGAATTTTGGAAATGGTTATTTTAGAACTGGGTTTGGAATGTTGGGAAGGTTTGAAACTGTTATATTTTTTTGGAGATTTGTGAAATGTTTGCACAGGTTTTGTAGGCTTCTGTGTGATGACAGGTTTTCGTGGCTTGAACTGTGTTTGAAACTTGCAGTTTTGCTTGGTGTGCAGTTTGAGTTGTTATGTTGTTTTGTTTTTCAGTAGTTTGGCAAGCTTTTGCAGGTTTTTCTGGTTTGGTGGTTGTTTTGCAGCTGGTTTACAGTTTGTCAAACTTGTTTTGTTTTTGAACTGCAGGCTTGAACTGTTATGCAATGGTTATGTTATTTAGTTTACAGTTTGGCAAACTTGTTTTGTTGGGAACTGCAGGTTTTTGGAATTTTTGTTGCAGTTTGGTAGGCTTGCAGGTTTTTTGCAATGGAACTGTTTAACAGGTTTTTGTGATTTTTTTGTGGCTTGTGACAGTTTTGGAACTGCGGGTTTGGGATCGTTGTCAAACTGTTAGCACAGGTTTTTGTGGTTTGGTCAGCAGGCTGGTTCTGCCAGTTTTTGTTGTGGGCTTGGTTATGCAGTTTTGTTCTGCAGGTTGTAGTTTGTGCGATGTTTTCACAGGTTTGGAAGCTTGATAACAGGTTTTTGGGAGCTTGGCTAGTTTTTTGACAAAATGCTCTCCTTTTTACTTTGTGTTGTTTGATGGTCTTTTATCCTTGCTTGTGACAGATCTTTAGCCAAACTGTACACTCTCACCAAAAAGGTGATATCTTTTCTCTCTTTCTCTCTCAATGATAAAGAAATTTTTGCTTTTCCTTCTTTTCCTGAAAAGTTTGCCTTATTTTTGGAAAATGATGATAAATCTGTGACAAGCCTTTTTGCTTGTTATAAGGTTTACCTCCTACTTTGTACTTTTTGCCTGCTGCATTGTACTTTGTTGCCTTGCTTGTGCTGTTTGTACAGCAGGTTTCAGTTTGCCTTTGTATGCAGTTTTGCTTAGTTGCAATGTTTACCATGATGTTTGCCTTAGTTGCTATGCTTAGTTTGCTGCAATGTTTGGTTTTGTTGCAATGCTTAGTTTGCTGCAATGTTTTCAGTTTGGCGCCTTGTTGTGTTTTCATTTGAAACATTTTCCTTGTATTCTTGCATTTTTTCATTTTTCTCTTTGTGAACCAAGAAGAGCAATCTTCTTGTGATTTGCAAAGAGAAAAAACATGATGAAATGAAAATAGCTCCTCTTATTCCAAACGGAAAACTTTAATGATGAATATTTTCTTTCTTTTTTTTTGTTTGAAAATTCTATTTAATTAACTGTACTAATCCTCTTTTGTCTTTTCTTTCATGTGAGCGTAAATTGGACGGTGACAAAGCAGAGAAAGTCGGAGACTTTGTGGCGAGCACGGGAGCAATGGAAGTTTAGGCTTAGACTTTTTTCTTTGATAGATTTTCCATTGATTGTAATAATTTATTTTTCAATAACTATAAGTTGTAAAAACCTAAAGCATATGAATAATAATTTATCTTTGTATCAACATCTGAAATAAATGAAAAATCTTTGTGAGACAATCTGATATCCAATAAAATCTTCTATTGTCCAATATCTTGTAATTCTTACTTCAAGTCTTCACTGATTATTTAAGATTCCTGATTTAAAATAACTAAAACTGCATTCCAATAATTTCAATACACATAACTTAAACTTTAAGTAATCCAATAACTATGCAAATCTCGTAACCTTGCAACAGTGGTCCAATCAAAATACGCATTGTGTATTCCAATAAACAAGCAAGCGTTTAGGCTGTATGCCACTTTGAGAATGAGAATCTTCATTCTGTCGGGAATATCAGGAACTCGGGTTATATGCCACTTTTCTGGAGAAGCAAGAATGAGAATCTTCATTCAGGCGTTTGGGTCAGGAGGTTGGGTGTATGCCAATCTACTGGGGAAGCAAGAATGAGAATCTTCATTCTGTTAAGGGTATCAGGAGCTTGGGTGTATGCCAATCTTCTGAGGTTTCAAAAATGAGAATCTTCATTCTGTTAACAGTATCAGGAGCTTGGTAGTATGCCAATCTTCTGAGGTTTTAATAATGAGAATCTTCATTCTGCTAAGGGTATCAAGAGCTTGGGAGCATGCCAATCTTCTGAGGTTTCAAGACTGACAATCTTCATTCTGTTAAGGGTTAACTGTTATCTGGTCGATCTCCAGGCTTCACAGTGTCTTGTATTACTATCTGGTCGTAATCCAGGCTTCGTGATGTCTCATACCAATATCTGGTCGAACCCAGGCTTCATGGTGTTCGGAGGAAATCAAGATACTATCCGGTCGTAATTCGGGCTTCATAACTTGTATTAAAGACATACCACTATTTGGTCGTAATCCAGGCTTCATAGTATTTTTGGTTGCTATCTGGTCGTAATCCAGACTTCAGACCATCTTCTACCATTATCTGGTCGTAATCCAGGCTTCATGGTCTTGTATTACTATCTGGTCGTAATCCAGGCTTCACAGTATTTTTGGTTGCTATCTGGTCGTAATCCAGGCTTCACAACATCTTCTACCATTATCTGGTCGTAATCCAGGCTTCATGGTCTTGTATTGCTATATGGTCGTAATCCAGGCTTCACAATAACTTGTTGAGCTGTTATCCAATCGTAATCCGGGATTTACGGCTTGTGTTTATGATATACCACTATCTGGTCGAATCCAGGCTTCATGGTACTTGCTGAACTGCTATCCGGTCGTAATCCGGGCTTCACGACTTGCTGGGGATTAAACTATTATTCGGTCGAATCTGGGTTTCATAGATTGCTTTTAAGAGATACCACTATCTGGTCGTAATCCAGGCTTCACGGTAGTCTGATACTGTTATCCGGTTGTAATTCGGGCTTCACAATATGATGGAGAAATCAAGATACTATCAGGTCGGACTCGGGCTTCATAGCTTGAACTTTGTGAGAATTTGATTGTATCTTTCCTGAAGGTAAAGGTTAGTGGAATGACATACATCAAACAATGACGTTCTCAAAATAAATGAGATTCTGTTGTATGATATCCTGATGTACGGATGTGTAATGTTTTTCAAGACAACCTCTCGCTGGGGAATATTTGAAAACTCTGTTGACGGAAAGTTTGAACTGGATCTACGACAGCAAAATCTGGAAGTGAATCAGAATAAATCGTTGAGAGATTTATCTGAAACAGCAAAACCCGGAATATCTTCCACTGGAATAAGAATCAAGGAGATCTTAGTGTCGATCTGACTGAACCAGAGTAGGTCTTGGATTAACTTTGACTCAACCGGATGATGAAGGAATCTTTGACGACTGCTACTCCAAAAGGTAATGAAGGAATCTTTGACGACTGCTACTCCAAAAGGTGATGAAGGAATCTTTGACGACTGCTACTCTAAAAGATAATGAAGGAATCTTTGACGGCTGCTACTCCAAAAGGTGATGAAGGAATCTGTGACGACTGCTACTCCAAAAGATAATGAAGGAATCTTTGACGACTGCTACTCCAAAATGAGATGAAGGAATATTTGACGACTGCTACTCCAAAAGGTGATGAAGGAATCTTCGACGACTGCTACTCCAAAAGATGATGAAGGAATCTTTGACGACTGCTACTCCAAAAGGTGATGAAGGAATCTTTGACGACTGCTACTCCAAAAGATAATGAACCTTTACTTGCCTATCAATCTGCATATGCTATGAATGTTGTTGAAATGTAATTTTGTTTTTGGAGAATAAATCCTTGACAAGTGTTGGGGAAATAAACCCATGACCGTTGGTCTGCTAGAGAGGTGATGAACTTCTCGAGGATTCTTGAATTTCTTTTCAGAAGGATTTTGGAGAGATTCGTCATTGCCCCTAGTATCAAATGTTTGTGGCACTGCCAGGAAATTTGGACTGGACGTAACCCTTTGATGAGATTGACGTTTAATGCCCCAAGTGATGGAGATAGAGACTTGCCTCAGGTTACTTTGCAATTGAGAGATTTCATGAAATCTTGACCGGACTGCCCCAGGTGTGCTGGACAATGGGAGATTTCTTGAAATCTTGACTAGACTGCCCCAGGTTAACTCGACAGCGCCATGTCATGCCCTTTTGTTGATAGGAGATTTTTACAATGGAAGTATCATTCCACTTGAAGTGATTTTGTTTACTGAGAGAGCTTTCGTTCATCAAAACATTCACTGTGTGAATTTTCTTCACTGTCAAACAAATAGCCATATGCAAACAACGATATTCAAATAATGCAAAGTTTATGCAAGTCTTGAAATTTTGAAAAATGCGTTTTTTAGCAGAAAAATTCAACTCAAGATTTAGAGCAAAGCCTTACAGGAGTCAGGATACCTTTTGTAACAGTATGCTTTCGAACCAACCCATGCTTCAATTAGGTCTTTTGAAGGGTTGTAACGTGGCTTGGGTCACGGTTTTAAGAAACAAAGGATAAAGGCTCAAAGTATATTTGTACCCACCCGCTCTTCGTGATGTTCTTCAATCCTAAACTCAGTTAATTATGCATTTGAATTCCAAATGAGTCTGGAACGACGTTTTTGGTGATGGTTCACACAAGTTGAATTTGTTGGAAGGCAGTCATTTTTGCAACACTTTTCATGTTGTTGAGGATTTGTAATGACCTCTTTCTTTTGATTTGTTATCCCTAATTTTTGCCTGACTGTTCCTACTTTCGAGATTACAGTCAGCGGGATGCCCCAGCTTTCGCAAGTCTCCTTTGTAGGTTTTGACTTAGTGGGATTTTCTTTTTTTTAAGAGAAAACGACTGCCTATGAGATAAGGAACCATCACTGTCTTTTGGTTCCAAAGTAATGTTTTTGATGTCATTCGTTGTATTACGAAATTAGAGTTTGCGACTAAACGCACATTTTGAATTAACTGAGAGACTACCCTGCCCCAAGTTTGAATAAAGGTTTCAAATTGGGTTAAAACAGAAAACTTCTACTTCTTTGGCTCGAAGGGGTTGACTAGGGATTATCTTCCTTATAACTCCAGTGTTTAGGATTTGAAAGAAACGGTTGTATATTGTCAGCAAGGTCTGTCCAAAAGCATATTGTATGAGATTATGGCATTGTTTTCGTCATCCTCCCTCTAAAGGCTTGTAACTTTTAGCAAGAGTTAAATGTCATCAAGAAAGTAGAAAGCATAGTTCAAGTATAGTGAAAATGAATGGATGAATTCAAGACAAACATATGCAATGCATTAATGAAACAGAGTTTGACATCAATAGATAATTGTTTGAATAACAAAAGAAATTAAAACTTGAAAATTCAAATGAAACAAAAGCCTCTTAGTTCGAACTTGTCATTTCAAACGGAGAGCCTTTAAAGGAATATTTTCATCTGGCCATCTTGCGTGAACTCCAGCGTTGTTTCTTTAACCAGATCTTGACTTTTGTTTCTCAATGTCCAACAACCATCAATTTCATGTCTAGGACTTTTGGAATGATACGCAGACCTCGCATTTGGATTGTACCCTGGAGTGGCTGTGTTGAGACGCCGAGGGGGTCCCTTAATACAATCAGCTTGACTTCCAACAAGTGTTGCAGCACATGGGATAATGGCATGTTAATCTCAGTGAAGTGCTTTTCAGATGTATTTTTCTTACGCTGATTACCCTGTTGATGTTGGTGAGGTTGTTGTTGGGCTTGTGACCCTGAAGCAAAGTGGGGAGACTTTCCCTTGGCTTCTTGTCTCAAAGGAGGCTGAATGGTGACTTGATCCTCAACCCTAGTTGTTTGCCCCACTTGGTTACATCCATCCTGATGCAGTTTGTTGATGAGGACCTTTAACTCCTCTTGTCCTTGAGCCAGGTTTTGAATAAGAGCCATCTGGCCCACCAGTTGTCCCATCATCTGAATTCTCATTGTTGCCATCTCAATTTGTAGCCCTTCTAACTGATCATTCCTGATGCCCCCTGGATTCCCTGTGACCATGCCCCTTGTGAGGAGAGCTTTCACTTCTTCCTGCCCCTTGGATAGGTTCAAGAACATCTCTTGAAGTTGAGCGTTTTGAGTCTGGATATCTTTGATAGTCTTCTCTAAAGCCATCTCTACTGAAATAAACAGCAGAGAGATAAGGAAACCTGGTGTGAAGACCTGTTTATGCATATGATGAATGATATGTATTCATGTAATGCATTCAAGGATTCAGAAATTCAAATTTGTTGCAAACAAAAAGAACACACGTCATATTAAGAAGAATTTGTTAGTACATAAATGCCCCATTGGAAAAATAATGCAAAATTCTAATGTAAAGAGACGTTGCGCATCCTCTTCGGTGCTATGTAGGTGTTGGGAGTCTTCTCTTCGTAGAGTCGACGAGTAAGTTCCAAAACCTTCTTCTCACTGGCGTAGAAGCTGGCTTCAAAGGTGTTTCGTTCTTCCTTGAGCTGTATCCAACTCTTTTTCAAATCTTCCAATGATGTTGGCATGTCAGGATGTAGAAGGGTGTATGGAACCTCTCCTTCCATTACAGGCTCTTTGATCATAGGCAGAATGTAGGGGTAAGGCATCATAAGACTCTGGGCGCGGGTTCGTACCCACTTGAGGTAAGGCTCGAGGGGGATGGAATTCTTGTGCCCCAGTGTCCTACTGTCCACTTTGTTGGGCATCCTCCAAGCTCGGATAAACCTTTGTCAAAGTCAAAAACCAAGTTTGGAATCAGCATGTCATGAGGGCCATCCCTTCGAGCATACCCAAATTGTCTCAGAGCCAAGCAGGGGTTGTAGGTAATTCCTTCCCTAATGCCAAGTAGTGGGACATTAGGGAATTCCCCACAACGATCAATGATGATTACATTTTCTCTGGACCGAGAACACCAATGAACATCAGAATGTGTAAGAGTCATCAATCGTTGTGACCACCTCAAGCCTTGTTCACTCTTCAACACTGACTGGGGAAGGTGAGAAATAAACCACCTTGCTAGAAGAGGAGTACAGCACATGAGAACGCTTATTTTCCTCATTGTTCTGGTGTGAAATGAGTGGAGGATATCCCCAAGGAATGTAGGCACAGGATTCCGAGATATGAAAATCTTGACAGCATTCACATCTATAAGCTGATCAGGGTTTGGGAACAAGACCAACCCATAGATGAGAAGTGCTACAATCTCCTCAAAAGCTTGCAGATCTAGAGAATTCCAGCATTCTTGTGCCTTCTCAAATAGAAACTTTTCCAAGAAACCCTTGACACCACTTCTGGTTTCCCAATGATCTTTGATATCAGATGGTTGCAAGTGTAAGGCTTGAGCAACACCTTCAGGCTTTGGCTCTCTTTCTGTAACGTTGTAGGGTAGTTGATGGAGAATAGGAATCCTCAGGAGTTGAGAAAATTCTTCCAAAGTAAGCACTAGTTGGTAATCAGGAATTTTAAAGCAATGGTGTAGGGGGTCAAAGAACTGGAAGAGAACTTTCACCATGTCTTCTTCAATGTTGGAGTTGACCAAGTTGAGAAGTCTACCATGTCTTTCACTGAAGGGAGAGTTCTCTGGAATCTTGGAAGCAAGCTCCTTGAGTTGAGGAGGGATTCTCATAAGGTTGACTTGAATTGTTTTCCTGCGAAGAGATTCCATAACCTACAAAACAGGAACAAAGATGAAGATCCAAACCCTTGAAATGGTTAGTAGATTCATATGATGCTTTATAATTTTCATGATGTATGCACAAGTATATGTACAAACAAATCACACAATATCCTAGTTTCAGGCTTGCATGGGGTTTCAGGCTTGCATGGGGTTTCATGGGTAAGTACCCTTTTGAAGTTAGTTGGCTCAACCTGTCCTATAAATAGTAACCGGGTTCTAAGGAACTCAATATCACTGGATAATTTTCTGTGTTCATTGTTTCAGTTTAGCCACTTTGGCGACCGAAATATTCCAAGAAAACAACCCTCAATGAGTGTAGTATCGAGTATCTACCAACTTCGGATTGCACCAAAGCCAGTCATCTCACTACCCCTAATAAGGCCAAGATGGTCAAGTAAGGTTCTAAAGTCAGTTGATGCTTCACGACACCATGCGGCGTCCCCGTACTCTCCTTGATTCAACTCAAGGGTTACTGGTACCGACCAATGTGCCACATCAACGTAGTTATTGCTTCAACCATGTTGGTATACCGCGCATAGTTCCCTCACCGTTTATTGCTACTTAACTAAAAGGTACCCCCAAATCCGGGTGTAGGATTTAAAACAATACCCAAACAAGGAACCAAAAAGTAAAGCATATAAGTCAAATAGGATAGGCATGTAAAGGTGATCTAAAACCCTAAGGTAACCCCACTTTCAAATAGTCCCCAGCAGAGTCGCCAGTTCTGTGATACGGTGGGAGAACTGACTTGAGGTTTTGCGTTCGTGTTCGCAATTGTGCGGTTTAGCAAGAGTCGCCACCGACTTTTTATTTTATCCAAAGGAAAGGTCAAAAAGAACAGGAAAGACCTTTGAGATGTTTTCTTGGGTTCGGGGAGTAGATTATAAAAAGGGAAGGTGCAAGCACCCTTTTCATCCATGGTTTTCCATGGGCTCTTAGTTACTTGTTTAGATCACTTGCTTTTGCTTTTCAATTGTCTGAAATGGTGCTTTGTGTGTGGTTTTTTTTGAAAATGCTTTGAAAAAGAGGCCTTGTCTAGGCAACCTTTGTAATGATTCTTGTTTGAATATATACAAAGGTGTTTGTCTTTTGAAAAGATATTTCAATGTTTGAAAGTTTGTTCTTGGGAAATGTTTTGAAATTGTGTTGTGAGGTGTGTTTGAAAATAAGAAGGATGTTTTGCAAGTTTTAATCAAGTAACTAAGAGTTGTCTACCCTATTTTACTCAAATATCTTTCCTAGACATTTTTAACCCTTTTGACAGTGTTGTTTTACCATTGTATTTGATAAACAAACTTGCGTTTGGATGTTAAACGGGACAGGCGCGGGTCATCGCATACAATCATTGAAAGCAACTTGTGAGACGCTCTAGCAATTTTTGTAAGGGACGAGATCATTTTATCGAAGGCAACATCGAGGGTCGTCGAGGGACTATGATCTTTGTTTATCAAAGGGTCATTTGCTAGAATGTCTCATATTCTAGGGACATGATTGCATTTCCGAGGCAACAAGCGAGGTTACCCTAGAGGTGCTCGTGTGAGAAGTGTATTGATTTCAAGTCATTTATTCTTGGATTAGGTCATCTAGCGATTGATTTTGAATCTTGCCATACACGCCTAATTACTACACAATATATTGAAAGCAATAAATTGCGGGAATTAAAAGTCTAAGCTATTACAAAAGTATCCGGGAATGGGGGTACAATTATTACAAATGGGGATGAGTCTCACAAGAATAATAATGTCCAAATATCAAGTATTACAACCAAATCGAATTGTCACGATTCAATGTAAAGCTATAACAAATGAAGAAATCAATAAAGTATGAAATGCATGCATTTACTTGAAAATAAAATCTATTCTAAAAAAGAAAGATTAAATATTATTATTATTTTTCTTTTTGTATTTTATTAATTTTAGAAAGAAAAAGTTTTTAAAGAAAGAAAATTTAATTAAACAAAATCTCTATTATTTTGTATTCTTATTAATCAATAAAAAAGGGTTTAAAGAAAACAAAATTAATTAAATCAATTTAAAAGTTTTTGGTATTTTATCAAATGAAACAAGATTAATTAATAAAAGAAGGAAATAAAACTAATTCAAGAAAATCAAAGTAATTTGCCAAAATAAAATTTTAATGTATTATTTAGTGTTATTATTAACTAAGAGAAAAGAAAACAAATTAAAAAAATGAATTAATTAAAAGACATTAGTATTTATTAAACAAAAGAAAAGAAAAGAAAATAAATGGAATTAAAAGATGGGCTTAAGATTTATGTTGGGTCCAAAACAAAAATAAAAGAAGAACAAAGGGTCATAATGGAGGGGGCATTAGCAATTCATGTATGGGCTTTGGTTGGGAGCGGACAGGCCCAATTGCAAAGTTTGTAACATTTTGTTAGGGTTTTCAGAAATTAGGGTTTGTGAAAATTTCTCAGCGGCACCGCTCTCTCGTTTTCTCTTCTTCATCTTTCTCAGCCTCAAACGCCCTGATCTTTCCTCCCCTCAAGCCTCCAGAGTGCTGTCTCCTCCTCTCATCTCCTCATAATGATCAAAGGTTTTGTTTGACAGTATGGTTCAGTCTCTTTGAAGTTTGACATTTTTAGTTTGATTTTCTTATCTATTGTTCAGGTTTTGGCTTGTTAATCTATTATTCACGTATCTAAGATGCAGCAAAGGGATTTGAAAAGAAGTATACCTGTGAGATTTTCTAGAAAAATGGAGAGGAGAGAGGTTGGACTGGCGGCGCTCCCTTGGTGGCTGGACACGAGGGGAAGAGATGATGACGGCGAGGCATAAGCTTTGGTAACTTATCTTCTTTTCTTGAACCTTGAATGACGAGGCTTACCGCTTCTGACTTGTTAGTAATTTTTTGTTGATGATGATTATCTCTGAAACTTTGATATTTGTAAGTTGGATTTGTTGATGATGATTGTATTTCTGAAACCTTGATATTTCTTTTCCTCTCTCTTGGACTATGATGATGCTTGCTGAATGATTCTGAAACCTTGTTGGTATGTTAGTTGATGATGATGCTTATTGAATGCTTCTAAAACCTTGTTGGTATGTTAGTTGATGATGATTAATGATAATTTCTGAAACTTTGATTGTTGGTATGATTTTCTTGAAATTTTGATTGTACGATGATTGATGATGATTATTCTGAAACTTTTGATTGTTGTTTTGCTGAACTTGAATGTTGATGATGATTTCTTCTTCCTGAAACTCTGTTTTGTAAGCTTGGGTTTATATGCTGAGTTAGGGAGGAGATACTGGTTTTGATGAATTGTTGTTGAAGGTTTGGTGATGATGATTTCTGGAACTTTGATTTGTAGGTTTGCTGTTTCTGAAACTTGGTTTCTTTGATGTGAACTAGTTGAAATTTTGGAAATGGTTATTTTAGGATTGGGTTTGGAATGTTGGGAAGGTTTGAAACTGTTATATGTTTTTTGGTGATTTGTGAAATGTTTGCACAGGTTTTGTGGGCTTCTGTGTGATAACAGGTTTTTGTGGCTTGAACTGTGTTTGAAACTTGCAGTTTTGCTTGTTGTGCAGTTTGAGTTGTTATGCTGTTTTGTTTTTCAGTAGTTTGGAAAGCTTTTGCAGGTTTTTCTAGTTTGGTGGTTGTTTTGCAGGTGGTTTACAGTTTGGCAAACTTGTTTTGTTTTTGAACTGCAAGCTTGAACTGTTATGCAATGGTTATGTTATTTGGTTTACAGTTTGGCAAACTTGTTTTGTTGGCAACTGCAGGTTTTTTGAAGTTTTGTTGTTGTTTGGTAGGCTTGTAGGTTTTTTGCAATGGAAATGTTTAACAAGTTTTTTTGTGTTTTTTTGTGGCTTGTGACAGTTTTGGAACTACAGGTTTAGGATTGTTGTCAAACTGTTTGCACAGGTTTTTGTGGTTTGGTCAGCAGGCTGGTTCTGCCAGTTTTTGTTGTGGGCTTGGTTATGCAGTTTTGTTTTGCAGGTTGTAGTTTGTGCAATGTTTGCACAGGTTTGGAAGCTTGATAACAGGTTTTTGGGAGCTTGGCTAGTTTTTTTGACAAAATGCTATCCTTTTTACTTTGTGTTATTTGATGGTCTTTTATCCTTGCTTGTGACAGATCTTTAGCCAAACTGTACACTCTCACCAAAAAGGTGATATCTTTTCTCTCTTTATCTCTCAATGATAAAGCAATTTTTGCTTTTCCTTCTTTTCTTGAAAAGTTTGCCTTATTTTTGGAAAATGATGATAAAGATGTGACAAGCCTTTTTGCTTGTTATAAGGTTTACCTCCTGCTTTGTACTTTTTGTCGGCTGCATTATACTTTGTTGCCTTGCTTATGTTGTTTGTACAGCAGGTTTCAGTTTGCCTTTGTATGCAGTTTTGCTTAGTTGCAATGTTTACCATGTTGTTTGCCTTAGTTGCTATGCTTAGTTTGCTGCAATGTTTGGTTTTGTTGCAATGCTTAGTTTGCTGCAATGTTTTCAGTTTGGCGCCTTGTTGTGTTTTCATTTGAAACATTTGCCTTGTATTCTTGCATTTTTTTTCATTTTTCTCTTTGTGAACCAAGAAGAGCAATCTTCTTGTGATTTGCAAAGAGAAAAAACATGATGAAATGAAAATAGCTCCTCTGATTCCAAACGGAAAACTTTAATGATGAATATTTTTATTTCTTTTTTTTGTTTGGAAATTCTATTTAATTAACTGTACTAATCCTCTTTTGTCTTTTCTTTCATGTGAGCGGAAATTGGACGGTGACAAAGCAGAGAAAGCCGGAGACTTTGTGGCGAGCACGGGAGCAATGGAAGTTTAGGCTTAGACTTTTTTCTTTGATAGATTTTCCATTGATTGTAATAATTTATTTTTCAATAACTATAAGTTGTAAAAACCTAAAGCATATGAATAATAATTTATCTTTGTATCAACATCTGAAATAAATGAAAAATCTTTGTGAGACAATCTGATATCCAATAAAATATTCTACTGCCCAATATCTTGCAATTCTTCCTTCAAGTCTTCACTGATTATTTAAGATTCCTGATTTAAAATAACTGAAACTGCATTCCAATAATTTCAATACAGATAACTTAAACTTTAAGAAATCCAATAACTCTGCAAATCTCGTAACCTTGCAACAGCGGTCCAATCAAAATACACATTGTGTATTCCAATAAACAAGCAAACGTTTCATTCCATTAACAAAGTAAATGTCTTAACAGACGCACATTATCGGGTTAACCTGGATCACACAAAACCTGAATATTCCAAATGACAGACTCAGCTCCCATCTCTTTATCCCAGACAAACAAGCCTTGAGAACAACCAGCAATCTTTCAGTAGGCTTAAAAAGTGTGAAAACATGTGACAGTTAATTTGAAATTCTGAGAATTCAGTTTCTTCTGAGAAATGCGAGAAAAACCCTAATTCTTGATCTACTGCCAAAGAAAAATCTGCCTGATTGATTCCTGAGCCAATCTTGAAAATCTGAGAAAACCCTAGGGTTGTGATTTCTTGTGAAAAAGGGAGGGAAAATTTTGGGGTACAACAGCTGCCCATGTTCAATCTTCTTTAACCTGAAGAGTTAGATCGGCGAGTTTGCCATTCGCGACTCGGAGGTAAAAGATGATTGGACACTAAAGTGCCCATAAATTTGCACTTGTCAAAGCATAGTTTGAGGGAATAGGCTTAAAGATGCCATTTGGAGATGCGACAGAATCTTGTCGGAGATGGGCTTAAAGATGCCATCCAAGAATGTTTATTGAATTGTATGTTGTAGGTGAAAGAATGAGTATCAGAAAGGTATCCATGTCTGGAACGTCCCTGAGCTGGGGGTCTGAATAAGCAATAGATTAGCATCCGTGTTTGGAGCATCCGTAAACTGTTTTCATGAGCTGAATCTGAACAAGCGATAGATTGACATCCGTGTCTGGAAGCATCCGTAAACTGTTTTCATGATCCGAATCTGAACAAGCGATAGATTAACATCTGTGTCTGGAAGCATCCGTAAACTGTTTTCATGATCCTTGAATTTGAATAAGCAATAGATTAGCATTCGTGTCTGGAAGCATCCGTAAACTGTTTTCATGAGCTGAATCTGAACAAGCGATAGATTAACATCCGTGTCTGAAAGCATCCGTAAACTGTTTTCATGATCCTTGAATTTTAATAAGCAATAGATTAGCATCCGCTTTTGGAGCATTCGTAAACTGTTTTCATGAGCTGAATCTGAACAAGCGATAGATTAACATCCGTGTTTGAAAGCATTCGTAAACTGTTTTCATGATCCTTAAATTTGAATAAGCAATAGATTAGCATCCGTGTTTGGAGCATCCGTAAACTGTTTTCATGAGCTGAATCTGAACAAGTGATAGATTAACATCCGTGTTTGGAAGCATCCGTGTTTGGAGCATCCGTAAACTGTTTTCATGAGCTGAATCTGAACAAGTGATAGATTAACATCCGTGTCTGGAAGCATCCGTAAACTGTTTTCATGATCCTTGAGGTTAGTATCTTGTTAATCTTATCCTGAAAAGGGTAAAGTATTAGCCGAAACACAAAGTTATGTTGCATGAAATGTATGATGCAATATATGTGTTTTATCAATGTTCATGATATATGAATGTAGTGTATGCGCATGTAAGCTGATAAGTTGTCTTGCTGAGAAAATAAATCTTGGATAGCTGGAGATAATAAAATCTTTGACTGCTGTCGGGGAAAATAAATCCTGGACCACTGCTGAAGAGTATGTGTGTCTTCAAGCTTTGCTTAGAATATTTCTACCGGGGATTCCTGTTTTGTTGTTTGAGGAGAACTCCGCTGGAGAATATTTGAAAACGCTATGTGGAATTGAGAATGAGAATCTTCATTCTGCTAGGGGAATTTGTGTTGAGGAGTCAAGAACGAGAATCTTCGATCTGTAGGGGATTAAAAACTCTGACAAATTTATGCTGAGAGTAAGGAAAGCTCTGGCAACTTCGCTGGAGAATCAAGGATGAGAATCTTGTTTCTGTTGGGGAGTAAAAACTCTGTGGGGAATAGCTATACTGCTGAAGAGTAGCTATCCTGCTGGAGAGTAAGCTCAGGACTCTGGGAAAAGCTTATTCTTGTTTTGAAGAAGTTCAGGAGTTTAGGCTGTATGCCACTTTGAGAATGAGAATCTTCATTCTGTCAGGAATATCAAGAACTCAGGTTATATGCCACTTTTCTGGAGAAGCAAGAATGAGAATCTTCATTCAGGCGTTTGGGTCAGGAGGTTGGGTGTATGCCAATCTACTGGGGAAGCAAGAATGAGAATCTTCATTCTGTTAAGGGTATCAGGAGCTTGGGTGTATGCCAATCTTCTGAGGTTTCAAAAATGAGAATCTTCATTCTGTTAACGGTATCAGGAGCTTGGGAGTATGCCAATCTTCTGAGGTTTTAAGAATGAGAATCTTCATTCTGTTAAGGGTATCAGGAGCTTGGGCGTATTCCAATCTTTTGAGGTTTCAAAGAATGAGAATCTTCATTCTGTTAACGGTATCAGGAGCTTGGGAGTATGCCAATCTTGAGGTTTCAAGAATGAGAATCTTCATTCTGTTAAGGGTATTAGGAGCTTGGGAGTATGCCAATCTTCTGAGATTTCAAGAATGAGAATCTTCATTCTGTTAAGGGTTATCTGGTCGATCTCCAGGCTTCACAGTGTCTTGTATTGCTATCTGGTCGTAATCCAGGCTTCGTGACGTCTCATACTAATATCTGGTCGAACCCAGGCTTCATGGTGTTCGGAGGAAATCAAGATACTATCCGGTCGTAATCCGGGCTTCATAACTTGTATTAAAGACATATCATTATCTGGTCGTAATCCAGGCTTCATAGTATTTTTGGTTGCTATCTGGTCGTAATCCAGGCTTCACAGTGTCTTCTAACATTATCTGGCCGTAATCCAGGCTTCATGGTCTTGTATTGCTATCTGGTCAATATCCAAGCTTCACAGTATTTTTGGTTGCTATCTGGTCATAATCCAGGCTTCACAACGTCTTCTACCATTATCTGGTCGTAATCCAGGCTTCATGGTCTTGTATTGCTATTTGGTCGTAATCCAGGCTTCACAATAACTTGTTGAGCTGTTATCCGGCCGTAATCCGGGTTTCACGGCTTGTGTTTATGATATACCATTATCTGGTCGAATCCAGGCCTCATGGCACTTGCTGAACTGATATCCGGTCGTAATTCGGGCTTCACGGCTTGTTGGGGATTAAACTATTATCCGGTCGAATCCGGGTTTTATAGCTTGCTTTTAAGAGATACCACTATCTGGTGGTAATCCAGGCTTCACGGTAGTCTGATACTGTTATCCGGTCGTAATCCGGGCTTCACAATATGATGGAGAAATCAAGATACTATACGGTCGGACCCGGGCTTCATAGCTTGAACTTTGTGAGAATTTGATTGTATCTTTCCTGAAAGGTAAAGGTTAATGGCATGACATATATCAAACAATGACGTTCTCAAAATAAATGAGATTGGGTTGTATGATATCCTGATGTACGGATGTGTAATGTTTTTCAAGACAACCTCTCGCTGGGGAATATTTGAAAACTCTGTTGATGTAAAGTTTGAACTGGATCTACGACAGCAAAATCTGGAAGTGAATCAGAATAAATCATTGAGAGATTTATCTGAAACAGCAAAACTCGGAATATCTTCCACTGGAATAGGAATCAGGGTGATCTTAGTGTCGATCTGACTGAACCAGAGAAGGTCTTGGATTAACTTTGACTCAACCGGATGATGAAGGAATCTTTGACGACTGCTACTCCAAAAGGTAATGAAGGAATCTTTGACGACTGCTACTCCAAAAGGTGATGAAGGAATCTTTGACGACTGCTACTCCAAAAGATAATGAAGGAACCTTTGACGACTGCTACTCCAAAATGTGATGAAGGAATCTTTGACGACTGCTACTCCAAAAGATAATGAAGGAATCTTTGACGACTACTACTCCAAAAGGTGATGAAGGAATCTTTGACGACTGCTACTCCAAAAGGTGATGAAGGAATCGTCGACAACTGCTACTCCAAAAGATGATTAAGGAATCTTTGACGACTGCTACTCCAAAAGGTGATGAAGGAATCTTTGACGACTTCTACTCCAAAAGATAATGAACCTTTACCTGCCGATCAATCTGCATATGCTATGAATGTTGTTGAAATGTAATTTTGTTTTGGAGAATAAATCCTTGACAAGTGTTGGGGAAATAAACTCATGACCGCTGGTCTGCTAGAGAGGTGATGAACTTCTCGAGGATTCTTGAATTTCTTTTCAGAAGGACTTTGGAGAGATTTGTCATTGCCCCTAGTATCAAATGTTTGTGGCACTGCCAGGAAATTTGGACTGGACGTAACCCTTTGATGAGATTGATGTTTAATGCCCCAAGTGATGGGGATGGAGACTTGCCTCAGGTTACTCTGCAATTCAGAGATTTCATGAAATCTTGACCGGACTGCCCCAGGTGTGCTGGACAATGGGAGATTTCTTGAAATCTTGACTGGACTGCCCCAGGTTAACTGGACAGCGCCATGTCATGCCCTTTTGTTGATAGGAGATTTTTGTAATGGAAGTATCATTCCACTTGAAGTGATTTTGTTTACTGAAAGAGCTTTCGTTCATCAGAACATTCACTGTGTGAATTTTCTTCGCTGTCAAACAAATAGCCATATGCAAACAACGATATTCAAATAATGCAAAGTTTATGCTCGTCTTGAAATTTTGAAAAATGCGTTTTTTTAGCAGAAAACTTTTTATAAGAAAAATTCAACTCAAGATTTAGAGCAAAGCCTTACAGGAGTCAGGATACCTTTTGTAACAGTATGCTTTCGAACTAACCCATGCTTCAATTAGGACTTTTGAAGGGTTGTAACGTGGCTTGGTTCACGGTTTTAAGAAAAAAAAGATAAAGGCTCAAAGTATATTTGTACCCACCCACTCTTCGTGATGTTCTTCAATCCTAAACTCATTTAATTGTGCATTTGAATTCCAAATGAGTCTGGAACGACATTTTTGGTGATGGTTCACACAAGTTGAATTTGTTGGAAGGCTGTCATTTTTGCAACACTTTTCATGTTGTTGAGGATTTGTAATTACCTCTTTCTTTTGATTTGTTATCCCTGATTTTTGCCTGACTGTTCCTATTTTCTAGATTACAGTCAGCGGGATGCCCCAGCTTTCGCAAGTCTCCTTTGTAGGTTTTGACTTAGTGGGATTTTCTTTTTTTAAGAGATAACGACTGCCTATGAGATAAGGAACCATCACTGTCTTTTGGTTCCAAAGGAATGTTTTTGATGTCATTCGTTGTATTACGAAATTAGAGCTTGCGACTAAACGCACATTTTGAATTAACTGAGAGACTACCCTGCCCCAAGTTTGAATAAAGGTTTCAAATTGGGTTAAAACAGAAAACTTCTACTTCTTTGGCTCGAAGGGGTTGACTAGGGATTATCTTCCTAATAACTCCAGTGTTTAGGATTTGAAAGAAACGGTTGTACATCGTCAACAAGGTCTGTTCAAAAGCATACTGTATGAGATTATGGCATTGTTTTCGTCATCCTCCCTCTAAAGGCTTGTAACTTTTAGCAAGAGTTAAATGTCATCAAGAAAGTAGAAAGCATAGTTCAAGTATAGTGAAAACGAATGGATGAATTCAAGACAAACATATGCAATGCATTACTGAAACAGAGTTTGATATCAACAGATAATTGTTTGAATAACAAAAGAAATTACAACTTGAAAATTCAAATGAAACAAAAGCCTCTTAGTTCGAACTTGTCATTTCAAACGGAGAGCCTTCAAAGGAATATTTTCATTTGGCCATCTTGCGTGAACTCCAGCGTTGTTTCTTTAACTAGATCTTGAATTTTGTTTCTCAATGTCCAACAGCCATCGGTGTCATATCCAGGACTGCTGGAATGATACACACACCTCGCATTTGGATTGTACCCTAGAGCGGCTGTGTTGAGACGCCGAGGGGGGTCCCTTAATACAATCAGCTTGACTTCTAACAAGCGTTGCAACACATGGGATAATGACATGTTAATCTCAATGAAGTTCTTTTCCGATGTATTTTGCTTACATCGATTACCCTGTTGATGTTGGTGAGGTTGTTGTTGGGCTTGTAACCCTGAAGCAAAGTGGGGAGACTTTCCCTTGGCTTCTTGTCTCAAAGGAGGCTGAATGGTGACTTGATCCTCAACCCTAGTTGTTTGCCCCACTTGGTTACATCCATCCTGATGCAGTTTGTTGATGAGGACCTTTAACTCCTCTTGTCCTTGAGCCAGGTTTTGAATGAGAGCCATCTGGCCCACCAGTTATCCCATCATCTGAATTCTCATTTTTGCCATCTCAATCTGTAGCCCTTCTAACTGATCATTCCTGATGCCCCCTGGATTCCATGTGACCATGCCCCTTGTGAGGAGAGCTTTCACTTTTTCCTGCCCCTTGGATAGGTTCAAGAACATCTCTTGAAGTTGAGCGTTTTGAGTCTGGATGTCTTTGATAGTCTTCTCTAAAGCCATCTCTACTGAAATAAATAGCAGAGAGATAAGGAAACCTGGTGTGAAGACCTGTTTATGCATATGATGAATGATATGTATTCATGTAATGCATTCAAGGATTCAGAAATTCAAATTTGTTGCAAACAAAAAGAACACATGTCATATTAAGAAGAATTTGTTAGTACATAAATGCCCCATTGGCAAAATAAAGCAAAATTCTAATGTAAAGAGACGTTGCGCATCCTCTTCGGTGCTATGTAGGTGTTGAGAGTCTTCTCTTCGTAGAGTCGACGAGTAAGCTCCAAAACCTTCTTCTCACTGGCGTAGAAAAAGAATGGGCCCATTTGACAAAATTTGAAGTTTTGGGGATAGTTGACTTTTGGCAATTTTGCAAAAAAGTCCAACTTCAACAATGCATAACTTCTTCAATTTTGAAATTTTGGAAGTGTTATTGGACTTTCTAGAAATATTGAGATGTCCTATAACCAACACTTTTGGTCTCATCTCATTTTTATATTCCATGTTCAAGTTATAAGCTTTGGGAAAAAAGGTGTTTTTGTTGAATTTCAAAAATAACCTATAATGTCCAAATTCATAACTTCTTGTGAGTGCATTTCTTGATCTTAGGGGTATGAAAATGGATTGTAGGGAATTGAATCCTCTTAAAAATGAGCTTTGAATGGGTCATTTATCATAAAGTGTGAGAAATGTATGCTTGGTCAAAGTTGAGTTGACTTTTCCTACAAAACCCTAATTTAGCAACTTTTGAGTCTTGATGAATTTTGAGCAATCCTTGATGAATCATGATCAAACCTTGATCAAATGATGAAATATCCTTCAAAATGAGAATGTTGACAAAAATCTTGAAGTTTTACTGTATATAGGTCACAGTTGACTTTTGCCCTAGCACAGTCGATTTTTGGACCTTTGAGCAATTGACTGAGCAAACTTCCTCTACAAAGCTTGAAATTTGGCATGGATGATCTTGAGAACATATTAGGACATTGGGGAGAACTTTAGGTCATTTGGATTCAAGGATCTTGATGCAACACAAAACCCTAATTTGGGGTAGACTGCCTTAGGAGATAGCTTGTCTGACCCATCCTTGAATAACCTTAAACAACTTGGGGATTTTTCTTGCAATGTCTTGAGGAATATGAGAGGGCAAATTTTTGGGTACAACACACGATATTAAGCAGATTGAATCAGCTGAAGAAAGTTATGATGAAGAGACTCCTGACATTGGAAATATTGCTGGGACGAGTAAAATCACCCGCAGCGGAAGGATTTTCTCTCCGGAGATTGCTCCTCCAAGGGCAGTCTTCAGACCCTCAATTGCTCCTAAGGTTACTCCTATATCGGTCAACATATCTATGAGAACTCCAGTTATTGAAGAAATTGTGACTCCCGTGGTTGTACCCTCTGCTGTTGCTGCTGATAAAGGGAAGGGGATCCAAGACGCGCCCGTCAGGACGAGGGCTCAGCCTTTGGTCATCCCCGAGACCACTCAAAAAGAAATGGAGGAGATTTTGAAAATAATTAAGAAAAGAGACTATGATGTTGTGGAACAATTGGGGCAAACCCCCTCAAAAATCTCTATGCTGGCCCTGTTGCTCTGCTCCGAAACTCATGCCAAAGCTTTGATCAGATTCTTGAAGACGGCCCACGTGCCTCAGGAAACCTCCACGGACCAGTTCCAGGAGTTTGTAGCTAGCCTAACAGCAGACAATGGTTTAGGCTTCTCCGATGCAGATTTAACATCTAAAGGGAGAAAGCATAATGACACTCTACATGTCTCGGTGGAATGCAGAGGGACTACTCTAGCACACATTCTAGTTGATATTGGGTCGTCTTTAAATGTCTTGCCGAAGAAAGCATTGGACAGATTAGATTGTGAAGGTTTGACTCTGAAGCCCAGCAATATCATTGTCAGAGCCTTTGATGGTTCTAAAAGGATGGTTCACGGGGAGGTGGACATCCCGATTAAAGTAGGAACGGAAACTTTCAACTCCATATTTTATGTGATGGGCATCCGTCCCTCCTATTTTTGCTTGTTGGGAAGACCCTGGATCCACAACGCTGGGGCCGTCACATCTTCTTTACACCAAATGCTCAAGCACCCAGTCCAGGGGAAAATTATAACAGTTCATGGCGAGGAGGAGTATATGATAAGCCATCTAAATTCATTCAGCTATGTTGAATTGGATGGTGAATTCATCGAGACCCCCTTTCAGCATTTTGAAGAGGTTTCTCCTGAAGTTTCAGCAACCAAGACAATGACTTCTGTACCCATCGTTACCAAACCTGTGTCCCGAATGTCATCCCTCAAAGATGCGAAGGCTGTGATTGAGGAAGGAGGAAGTACAGTATGGGGTCAGCTACCATACTTTCCTTTCAAGACAGATAAATTCGGCTTGGGTTTCACTGCTTCTGCTCTGTCCGCCGCGCCCGGGTTTGAGGTCCACCGTTGAAGATCACTCATCATGGAGTTCATGCTTTGGAGGATGGTGAAGAGGAGAACAACTTGGAAGACTGGATCTTTCCAACTGTTGAAGGAGGACTATGCAACTGGGAGGCAAAGGACTTTGTTGCCATTACTTTCATAAATCAGTAATTTATCTTTCAAACATTTCTGTTGGTCTGTAATAATTCTTAAACAATTCGTACACTTTAAGCCTTGTGCCTTACCCGAGGCATATAGGTCCATTTGTAAGGGTTTGATTTTTCATCTTCATATGCCATTTTTAATGAATCATGGACGTTTTCATATATAAACTTTTGTGTTCATTATCTTTCTTTTTACATTTTATTTGTTTAAAGGTGGCTATCCCTTACACACACCCACACTCACAAAATGCAGGTACCCTTCCATTCCGGATTCCATGGGTAACAATTCTGCTATGGCCTTCAGTGACTCTGAAGATCTGGTCAATCATACCGAGTACGAAGGTGATGAAGACCGTGAAGTGCTGGGAGAATTAGCTAGACTATTACAATAGGAAGAAAGGGCTATTCTGCCCCATGAGGAGCTTCTAGAGACAATCAACTTGGGTACTGCATAAGACAGAAAAGAAGTCAGAGTGGGTGCCAACCTTGAGTCAAGTATCAAAGAGCGCTTAGTTCAGCTGTTGAATGAATATGTTGAGATCTTTGTCTGGTCCTACGAAGACATGTCGGGGCTCGATACAGATATTGTGGTTCACCGTCTACCTACTAGAGAAGACTGTCCACCAATTAAACAGAAAGTCCGCTGAATGAGGCCCGATATGTCTGAAAAGATCAAAGCTGAAGTGATGAAGCAGTTCAACGCTGGGTTTCTTGCTGTTACTTCCTATCCACAATGGGTTGCTAACATTGTGCCCATGCCTAAGAAGGACGGCAAAGTGAGAATGTGCGTGGATTACAGAGACTTAAACAGCGCTAGCCCTAAATATGACTTTCCACTACCGCACATTGACATCTTGGTTGACAATACAGCTCAGCACAAGGTATTTTCTTTCATGGATGGATTTTCAGGGTACAACTAGATCAAAATGGCCCCTGAAGACATGGAGAAAACTACTTTCATTACACAGTGGGGTACCTTCTGCTATAAAGTGATGCCATTTGAACTGAAGAATGCCAGAGCAACCTATCAGCGCGCCATGGTAGCTTTGTTTCATGACATGATACATCATGAAATTGAAGTCTATGTAGACGACATGATAGCATGTTCATAGACGGAAGAAGAACACCTCGACCATCTGCAAAAGTTGTTTGTCAGGTTGAAGGAGTACAAGCTCAGACTGAACCCTAACAAGTGCACTTTCGGAGTCAGGTCCGATAAACTCTTGGGTTTCATCGTCAGCAACAAAGGCATCGAGGTTGATCCTGCCAAAGTCAAATCTATACAAGAAATGCCTGTCCCTCGCACTGAGAAGGCGGTCAGAGGTTTCTTGGGACGCCTAAACTACATTGCAAGGTTCATTTCTCATCTTACATCTACCTGTGAGCCGATCTTCAAGCTGTTGAAGAAAGATCAGGTGGTTAAATGGAATGATGACTGTCAAGTTTCTTTCAATAAAATCAAGGAGTATTTGCTAGAACCTCCTATCTTGATGCCTCCCATCGAAGGAAGACCTCTAATCATGTATCTGACTGTTTTGGATAATTCAATGGGGTGCGTACTGGGCCAACATGACGAGTCTGGCCGAAAAGAGCATGCCATTTATTACCTTAGCAAAAAGTTTACCGACTGTGAGACCCGCTACTCACTGCTCGAGAAAACTTGATGCGCTTTTGTATGGGCTGCTCGCCGGCTAAGGCAGTATATGTTGACTCATACCACTTTGCTGATATCTAAGATGGATCCGATCAAGTACATCTTCGAAAAGCCTGCTTTATCTGGAAGAATAGCTAGATGGTAGATGATCCTCACTGAATACGATATCCAATACACGACCCAAAAAGCTATAAAAGGGAGTGTACTAGCTGACCATCTAGCTCATCAAGTTGTCGAAGATTACCAATC
The DNA here is from genome assembly GCA_948472305.1 of Vicia faba. NCBI lineage: Eukaryota > Viridiplantae > Streptophyta > Magnoliopsida > Fabales > Fabaceae > Vicia > Vicia faba. The sequence goes on along the minus strand of CATIWC010002299.1, from coordinate 45,874 downwards.
CATGAAGTTTGACTTCCCCGACGAAGATATTATGACATTGGACAACATTGAAGATAACGGACCATATGACGGACCTAAACAAGGATCCCGATGGACCTTGTACTTCGATGGTGCTTCTAATGCACTTGGAAACGGTATCGGTGTTGTGCTCATCTCTCCAGAAGGTTACCATACACCTTTCACCGCCAGACTCTGCTTCAACTGCACCAACAACATGGCCGAGTATGAAGCTTGTATCTTTGGTCTCAAGGCTGCAATAGACCTGGGAATCAAATCTTTGGTTGTATTTGGAGACGCAGCTTTGGTCATCAGTTAGATCAAAGGAGAGTGGGACATTAAACATCCTAATCTCATCCTGTACAAAGAACATGTCTTGACATTTCTACCTCACTTCGAGCAGATTACCTTAGAGAATTTCCCGCGAGAAGAAAAACAGCTAGCAGATGCTCTAGCTACGATGTCTTCCATGTTTAAACTTAACTGGGATAATGAGGCTCCCCAAATCACAATTGAATGAATGGACGAACCTGCACATTGTCACGAGATTAATACCTAAGAAGTAGTAGACCGACCTTGGTTTCACTAAGTCAAAAGGTATCTCGAGACGCGATAATACCCTGAAGGAGCTTCAGTCAACGACAAAAAGTTCTTGAGGAGATTCTCTGCCAAGTTCTTCTTAAGCAATGGTATCCTCTACAAGCGCAATCATGATTGCATTCTGCTCTGTTGTGTGGATAAGGTTGGAGCTGAACAGATCATGGCTGAACTGCATAATGGTACCTTTGGCACCCACTCAAGCGGGCATACGATGGCTAAGAAGATTCTATGGGCAGGCTATTACTGGTCTACCATGGAAGCTGATTGTCATCAACATTCCTGTACTTGTCACAAATGCTAAATCTATGCGGACAAGGTACATATTCCTCCAGTTCCTCTCAATGTCCTAACAGCTCCTTGGCCATTCGCAATGTGGGGAATCGACATGATTGGAGAGATCAAGCCTACAACATCCAATGGGCACCTCTTTATTCTGGTGGCCATTGATTACTTTACCAAGTGGGTCGAAGCATCTTCCTTCGCATCTGTTACAAAGAATGTGGTTGCCCGGTTCATCAAACAAAACGTCATATGTCGCTACGGTATCCCCGACAGGATCATCACTGACAACGGTACAAACCTGAACAATACTATGATTACCGCCTTGTGCAAGCAGTTCCAGATTCAACATCACAATTCACCTCCCTATCGGCCAAAGATGAACGGTGTTGTCGAAGCTGCGAACAAAAATATCAAGAAGATCATTCAAAAGATGACAGTCACCTACAAGGACTGGCATGAGATGTTACTGTTTGCTCTGCACGGGTACCGTACCACGGCATGAACATCAACTGGGGAAACACCCTATTATTTGGTATACGGCATGGAAGTTGTTTTGCCTATTGAGGTTCAGATTCCCTCCTTGAGAATCATGAAGGATGCTGGTTTGAGTGAAGACGATTGGATTCAGACCCGGCTTGATCAACTTAACTTGATTGACAAGAAGCGACTTACTGCTGTTTTCCATGGTCAGGCGTATCAAAAACGAATGATCAAGGATTTCAACAAGAAAGTCAGACGCCAGGTATATCAAGTCGGAGATCTTGTAATCAAGCGGATCATCTTGCCGCAAAGTGATCCCAGGGGCAAATGGACTCCTACCTACGAAGGACCATTTGTGATCAAAAACATCTTTTCTGGTGGGGCAATGATATTGACCACCATGGACGGCGACGACCTGCCGCACCCTGCGAATGCAGACATAGTCAAAAGATACTACGCATAAACGACCCGACAAGTTAAAAACCCGAAAGGGAGACTTGGGCAAAAAAAGGGCATCCCGGTGAATCGAAAACCCGAAAGGGAGGTTCGGGTAAAAATTAGGGATAAACAAAAAAAATTGTACACCCGGCAAGTTGAAAACCCGAAAGGGAGACTTGGGCAAAAAAGGGTTTCCCGGTGGATCAAAAACCCGAAAGGGCGGTCCAGGAAAAAGTTAGGGAATTAAAGTGTATGACTATGTCTCGTCGGATCACTTTAAGGACAATCTCTTCATGAACAAGCTCCTGGCTTCTGATAAATCCAATCATCTTCGGACGAAGCAACGAATGGACAAGATATCCAGAGTTACGAAGGCTATAGCAGAATGGGAACCCCATGGAATTTTTTACACATAACCATCTTTCTTTGTATAAATTTTTCTCAATTTTATGACAATATTCTCTTACTAGGATGTTTGTCCCCTTTGTACAAAATACCTACACAAAGTTAATACAAAGATACTTCAAAGTGCAGAAAACTATTTTCCTTTTCTTTCTTTTTACACTTGTGTTTTTTTGAAAACGTCCAATGATTTATTTAATGAGCATATGCATTTGAATATAATCACCTGTTTACGAATAAAACGAAATGAGAAAGAATAATTACTGATAGGTTGAAAGTATAGGAAGATGTCTTTAGGCTATTCCAAGAGAAATCCCCTGCAGTACATCATCTAGGTCCCCAACGGAGCTAAGACCTTGAAATACATATCCCCAGCGGAGTTAAATTTCAAAATCCCCATCAGAGTTAAGTTTTCAAACTCCCAATCCCCAGCAGAGCAAGACTTTGAACTACAGACCCTAGGTGAAGATAAAACTTTCTTCCCCAACAGAGTCAAATCTTCAACCTTTAAACCCCAGTGGAAACCATCCAGTTTCCTCCAATTTCCCCAGAGAGTCGCTTTAAGACCAGATAATTCCCCAGAGAGTCATCTTAAAACCTTCTCCCCTGACGGAGTCAAATTTCCATACACGATCAAATCAGCATGTCATTAAGATCCCCAGCGGAGTAGAGACTATCAATCTATAGCAGAAACCATTCAGTTTCTCCAAATTCCCCAGCAAGTTGTCTTAAAATCTGAGAATTAACCAGATAACAGATAACTTTTGTCTTATCCCCAACCGAGGATAACTCCCCAGTAGATTGGCATACAACCCAAACTCCTGAACTTTTTCCAAACATGAATAAGCTTTTCCCCAGAGTCTTGAACTTACCCTCCAGCAGGATAGCTTACTCTCCAGCAGTATAGCTACTCCCCACAGAGTTTTTTTTCACTCCCCAACAGATTGAAGATTCTTATTCTTGATTCCCCGGTGAAGTTGCCAGAGCCTTCTTTACTCTCAGCATGAATTTGTCAGAATTTTTAATCCCCTAGCAGATCGAAGATTCTCATTCTTAATTCCCCGTGGAAACCATCAGAGCTTTCCTTATTCTCCAGCAGATCAAGGTTTTCCTTTGTTCGATCCCCGGTAGAGATCACCAGAAGTTTTCCCTATTCCCCTGCCGAGTAAGGATTCCATTTATGTAATCTCCAGCCATAGTCATCAAGTTCTCGGGATTCACCAAGCAGGTTTCTCAAACAACACTCGGCATTTATTCTCACAACAGAATGTTTATCATACTCCAAAGACTTGAAGGATCCCTACATCCCCAGGAAAGTCGTGAAGGATTCTCACATCCCCACAAAGGTTGTCAAAGTTTTTGATAATTCCCGCGAATTGCCAAGGATTTCTCTATCCCCAGCAGTGGTCCAAGGATGTCTCATCCTCAACAATCAAAGATCTTGAATCTCCAGCAGTGGTCATGGATTTATTTTCCCCGGCAGCAGTCAAGGATTTTTATTATCTCCAGCCATCAAGGATTTATTTCCTCAACAAGACAGCTAATCAGCTTACATGCGCATACATTACAATCATATATCATAAACATTGATAAAACACATATATTGCATCATACATTTCATGCAACATAACTTTGTGTTTTAGCTAACATTTTACCCTTTTTAGGATAAGATTAACAAGCTACCTATATATAATCATGAAAACAGCTTAGAGACGCTCCAGACACGGATGCAATTCTATTGCTTATTCAAATTCAGAATTCAGAAAATAGCTTAGAGACGCTCCAGACACGGATGAAATTCTATTGCTTATTCAGATTCAAATTCAGAAAACAGCTTAGAGATGCTCCAGACACGGATGCAATTCTATTGCTTATTCAGATTCAAAGCTCAGAAAACAGCTTAGAGACGCTCCAGACACGGATGCAATTCTATTTCTTATTCAGATTCAAATTCATAAAATAGCTTAGAGACGCTCCATACACGGATGCAATTATATTGCTTATTCAGATTCAAAGCTCAGAAAACAGCTTAGAGATGCTCCAGACACGGATGTTATTCTATTGCTTATTCAGATCCCTAGCTCAGAGATGCTCCAGACACGGATACCATTCTGATACTCATTCTTGGATGGCATCTTTAAGCCCATCTCCAACAAGATTCACACTTCCAAATGGCATCTTTAAGCCCATTCCCTCAACTATATTTTGATGAGTGCAAATTTACGGGCACTCTAGTGTCCAATCCTCTTTTACCTCCGAGTCACGAAAGGCAAACTCGCCAATCTAACTCTTCAGGTTCAAGAAGATTGAACAGGGGAAGTTGTTGTACCCCAAAATTTTCCCTCTCATTTTATCAATATTTTCCTCACAAGACTCTTTGAACTCAAGACCAAGCTAGGGTTTGCTCTGCTCAAGACATCTCCTTGCACTGTCGACCTAAAATTAGGGTTTGAGTTTGCACAAGGAATTTTGGACTTCTATTGCCCCATGTGACTTTCATACTTCATGTTGGACTTATAAGATTGCTCATACCAAGTTTCAAGCCTTGAATCAAATTTTTTCCCAGTCAATTGGACAGTTGACCTAAAAATCAATTGTATTGGGGAAAAAGTCAATTGTGGCCAATTTACAGTCAAACCTCATAATTTTTTATCCACATTAACATTATAGACTCATATGAACCATTTGATCAAGTTTGGACCATAACTCTTCAAGAAATTTGTTCAGATCTTCAAAAGGGCAAAATGGTCATTTTTAGGGTTTTGACTGCAGAAGGGCAATTTCTGATTTTTAACCTAGACAATGGCAAATTGGGTTCAAGCATGGATTCAAGTACTCAATGGCATCATCTTGACCTAATCACAGGGTTCAAAAGATCTCAAATGCATTGGATTGACAGATGAATTTTCCAATCAACTGATCAAAAATCAACTGTACACTGAAAAGTCAAACTTTGACTTTTTGGTCAAAATCAAGTGCCAAGGATTATTTTTCATCAAGATGTGTTAAAACATGAAACTTGTTCACCAAGAAACCTAATTTTGAAAATTAGGGTTTAAAATGGAAAATTTTCATAACTTAGAAATTTTCTAAGTTATGAAAATTTCTTATTTTTTCCCAACTTTGCCCAACATTTTTACCATGATTCAATTGGATTCAAACAAAACTTCCAACATGAAAGTTGTATTACTCCAAAAAATCTACAACTTTGATTCACAAAGTTTTCCAAAAAGATGCTTGGATCTCAAGTTATGAATTTTGGAACAAGGGTCCATGAAACTTTTAACTTAGTGAAATTTTGCCCTAGTTTAGGCAGGATTTTGACCTATCTTCATGGCAATTTTTCACATAGCTACAAGTGGAATATAAAAATTCATTTCAAATATGGATTGTAGAGCATGTTACAAGCTTTCCAAAATGTCTAAGAACTCTCCAAAATCATTTATGGTTAGGAATAATCGAAGAAAAGAAAATGGCCATTTCTCACTTTTGTCCATGGCATTTTTCATGTTACTACAAGTTGCAAATTATGTCCAAACAGGTTTGTACTTGTTTACAGGTCCTTAAACCCTTCCACACTCAAAAATTGAATGCAAACACATTGGTTAGAGGAATTTTTCTTATCTATAGAAGATTACACAAAGGTTTATTCCATTTATGGCATAAAGGTGGCAATACCATTTACATAAAGCATGCTTTATGTCAAATTGCTTATCTTGAGCCAAGGACCCAATCCTTTGCAGAAAACCAACTCCATAAACTTAGGGAAAAGTATACCAACTATCAGCAGGCTTGGAGCTAGCAAGTACATCCCTTTGCATTGTCAACTCACATTTTTCTTCAAAACCAAGTCAACTTGCAAAAAGGACATATCTTTGTAATATGATAAAACCAAAGTTTGTGAATATTTGAACTAAGTTTTATGATATCACACTAAGCCAGAAACATGAGCTAGCAAGTCCTCAAACCTTCCAAAACACCAAAACACAAGTTCTTGTCAAAACAGGGCAGGTTCTGCATTTTGATTTCCAAATCACAATCCACTCGTGCGTTTTGCTTGCGACCAGTTCCAACACACTCCATACAACATACCTAAGTTATCCCAACCATTCCCAAGTCACTGTAACTCCATTTACACACTTCACCATTTTTGAATTCTGACTTTGCAGGTTGAGTTCTATAGAGAGATTCAGGCAAGTTCAAAGCAAACTAAGCATTGGGAAAGCTCAAAGGAACTTCAAGCAAGCTCACAAGCATCTCAGGCCTCACTCACAACCCCTACATTGCCATACTCGAGCTTGACTGAAACAGGTAAAGTTCAAACTTCTATCTCTCTATTTAGGAATCATTAGGCTTAGGTTTGTGAATAAAAAATGTAGTCCTCATTGCCCTTGAGTTGTACATATGCATAGAATTCATTTAAGTTAACTGAGCTGGGAGAATTTGAATGATGAACTTTCTGAAAAAACTAGGTTAGAAATTAGGGCCAGAGAAATTCTCTCTGGTCTTTGAGAGTTAGATTAAGTTTTTTACATGGTTAGAATCGTATGATCATGCTCTATAACTTTCATGTTGCATGTTTTTGTTCTTAAGCACAAATGCAGGAGTTAGCAGTTTGAATACAGGGCGCGCGTTTCCTTGTTCAGAGGACAGGGATGAAGGCAAATCTGGGATGGGCCTGGCTGTTCCTTGCTATTTGCATCCTTTAGCTTGCTGTTTACACCCCCCCTGGCCCATTTGTTTATTTTTCCATATTTTTGATTTCTTTTTAAATTTCTGACTTTTATTATTTTTTCTAAATATAAAAAATCACTAAAAATATTTTCTTAAATTTTCACATTTTATTTTATTATTTTTATTATTTTTTGGACATAGAAATAATTATTAAATAATATACTTTTATTTTTCTTAAAATAAAAACTTGTAAATATTATAGAAATATTATATATTTTTATTTTTATTATTTATACACTTAAATAATATTGTCATACATATTTTTATTTTTCAACATTTTGTATACATTTTATTTTATTTTTTGCACATAAATGAATAAAACAAATAATTAATATAAGGCATATTTTCTTTTAAAACCAAATTAGGGTTTCCACCCTTAATAAAAATAACCATTAATATTTTTCCTATTTTTAGGACATTAAATAATTTATTGTTACATACATAAAATAAAATACAAAAACATTTTTGCATATTCATATTTCATTGCACATTTAAATATTCGTCAATTTATTATTTATACAATGAATTCAATTTGGTTGTAATAGTTGAAATTAGGGTTTTTATTTTCTTGAAAATACCCCCCTATTTAAACTTGTATCCCCCTCCCCATATCAATGTTGTAATAGTCGTAGATTTACTTTTACGCACTTTATAGCTTTCAAATATGCATGATAGAAAGATTAGGGTTTGTATGCAAATGACCAAAATTAAACAAATAGCTTGACTAAACATAAGACAAAAAGCATGAAAAATGACAACACAATGCACACAAGCACCCCTAGGGTTTCATCCACTTGTTGCCTTAAAAACATGGCCATGGTATGCATGCTAGGTATCTTGGCAAAACAAAAACAAAACAAAAGATCATAGTCCCTCGATGACGCTATCTTGGTTGCCTATACAAAAATGACCTAGTCCCACAAACACTTGCTAAGATACTTAGCACAATTGCTATCATGGCCATACGATGACCTGCGCCTGTCCCGTTTAACATACAAACACAAGGTTGTTAACCAAATACAATGGTAAAACAACAATGTCAAAGGGTTAAAAATGTGTAGGAAAGATCTTTGAGTAGGGTAGACAACTCCTAGTTACTTGATCAAACTTGCAAACATCCTTGCTAATTTCAAAACACACAATTTCAAAACATTTCCCAAAACAAACTTTCAAACATTGAAACATTTTTCAAAATACAAACAGCTTTGTATATATTCAAACAAGAATCATTACAAAGGTTGCCTAGACAAAGGCCTCTTTTCAAAACATTTTCAAAACCACACACAAAAGCACCATTTCAATCAATTGAAAAGAAAAAAGCAAGTGATCTAAACAAGTAACTAAGAGCCCATGGAAAACCATGGATGAAAAGGGTGCTAGCACCTTCCCTTTTCATAATCTACCCCCTGAACCCAAGAAAACATCTCAAAGGTCTTTCCTGTGCTTTTTGACCTTTCCTTTAGATAAAATAAAAAGTCGGTGGCGACTCTTGCTAAACTGAAACATTTTCGAACACAAACGTGAAACCTCAAGTCAGTTCTCCCACCGTATCACAACATCCAAAGATAGGGTTACTTACCAAATCAATGGTAAGACAACAATGTCAAAGGAATAGAAAATACATAAGAAAGATATTTTAGTAGGTAGATTACTTCTAGTTACTTGCTCTATTTCCAAACAACTATCCTTGCTATTTTCCAAAACAAACACACACATTTCAAAAACATCTTACAAACATTGAAAACATTTTCAAAAGACAAACATCTTTGTATACATTCTTACGAACGAGAATCATTAGAAAGATTGCCTAAACAGTGGCCTCTTTTACAAATAATTTCAAAACCACACCAAACACAATTTCAAACAACAAAAGCAAGTGATCTAGCAAGTAATTAAGAGCCCATGGAAAACCATGGATGAAAAGGGTGCTAATACCTTCCCTTTTCATAATCTACCCCCCGAACTCAAGAAAACATCTCAAAGGTCTTTCCTGTGATTTTTTCACCTTTCCTTTTGGATAAAAGAAAAGTCGGTGGCGACTCTTGCTAACTGCAACATTTGTAATAAAACGCAAAACCCTCAAGTCAGTTCTCCCACCTTATCACACCATGTTATGCCCCTTGACTATGAAAGGCCTGTTATTGGAACGTCTTTCCATCTGAGGTGATTTTGGACATTGAAAGGATTTATGTTCATCGAATATCTGTCGTTCGAATTTCTCTGCTGTTGAACAAATAGTCATATGCAAACAATGGAATTTTAAGAATGCAAAGCTTATGTCTGTCTTGAAGTTTGAAAATTCATTTTTTAGTAAAACAAATAAATTTTGTAAGAGTGTGATATCAGCTCAGGATTTATAGCAAACCCTACAGGAGTCAGGATACCTTTTGTAACAGTATGCTATCGAACCAACCCATGCTTCAGCTAGGACTTTTAAGGTTTATAACGTGGCCTGGTTCGCGGTTTAAGAAACAAAGGATAAAGGCTTAAATTTTATTTGCACCCAACCCATTCTCCGTGATGTTCTTCAATCCTATGCTCAACTAATTGTGCATTTAGACCTCAATTGAGCCTGGAATCTTTGCTCTAATACTTGGTGATGATTCAAAAATTGAACGTTTGTTTGAGAAGGCAGGCATTTTTGTAACCTTTTCTTTTTCTTTTTTTGAGTATTTGTAGGACCTGTTTTTTTGATTTTGTTATCCCTACCTTTTCCTGAACTTTTTCTTTTGTGATTACAGTCAGAGGGATGCCCCGATTTTTTTTTCTTAAGTCCCCTTCATAGGTTTTGACTTAGCAGGCTTTTCTTTTGAAAAATAATGATTGTCTGCTTTATTGATTATGCGGTACCATCACCATATTTTGGAAGGCATCTTCTACACTATTTGTCGTGCATGAAGGGGAAAGTTTGCGATTGAATGCACATCTGAATTAACTGAGAAAACTACCCTGCCCTAGGTTATAATTAAGGGTTTTAATTTGCGTGAAAAAGAAAACTCCTACTTCTTAGGCTCAAAGGGGTTGATTAGGGATTATCTTCCTTATAACTCCACTGTTTAGGATTTGAAACAACGCTTGTACATCGTCAGCGGGGTCTGTTCAAAAGCATATTGTAGAGACTGTGGTATCATTTTCGTCATCCTCCCTCTAAAGGCTTAGAGCTTTTAATTAAGAGTTGAATATCACGAAAGGAAGTAAAAGCACGGTTTTAAATATAGTGAATATGGGTGAATTGATTCAAGACAAACATATGCAACGCATTTATGAAATAACAACGTTTGACATAAATAAATGTTTGAACAATCAAAAGAAAATTACAACTTCAAAATTCTAATGAATAAAAGCCTCTTTGTATGAACTTGTCACTTCAGATGATGTGCCTTTGAGGGATGGCAGAAGAATTCAGTCTGGCCATCTTGTGTGAACTCCAGCACTCCTTCGTTGATCAAGTCCTAAATCTTATTTTTCAATGTCCAACAGTCATTCGTATCATGTCCAGGACTATTGGAATGGTATGCGCACATTGCATCAGGACGATAGCTAGGAGCAGAGACATTGGGATTCCGAGGAGGATCCTTTAACGTAATCAACTCCATCTTCAACATGTGTTGCAATACTTGAGCCAAGGACATGTTGATTTTGGTGAATTGTCTTTTAGGTGTGTCCTACTTATACTGATTACCTTGTCGTTGTTTCTGCATCGATGCTGGAATAGAAGTCCGCATTACCCCCACAGATTGGTTAAGATTACTCTTATTGCTGCCCTTCTGGTCATACACGACATTGGACTCTTTCTTCTCATTGTATGGTCTCTTCTGAGTACTTGAAGATACAGTCCCATGAATGTCACCGCTCCTGAGTTTATTTTCAACATGCCCCCGTATGAATATGTCACCCGTTTCTCCGTCATTTCTCACATTTTCTCGCACTGTTTTCTTATTTTTTACTCTTTTAGCCGAGTGAGATGGCGCATGCTCTTTAAAAGTGAGAGGAGGCGCCATCTCACTTGGCTCCTAGGGAAAAATGATGTTTTTATAAATAATTCGTCCGTTTCTCCATCATTTCTCACATTTTCTCGCACTGTTTTCTTATTTTTTACTCTGTTATTTGCGTCATGACATCGCCCATGATTTTTACCAGAGATGGTTATGTTATCTTCTCCGCCACGAAACTTGCGATGAAAATGAAATTCTAGCATATTCACTCCATGGAGCGTCTGAAGCGGGAGGTGATGCGATGGCTAGATGGAGACATTGTGGAGGGGGGAAAATTCGAAGGATCCAGCGAAGACGAACAACAACCTCACATGCGACTGGAAGATCTAATGTATGGTTGGAGGAAGTCAAAACAGACAGCGGCGTAATGTTGATGATTCATGGGTTAGATGAAATTGTTTTAACAGTTGTAATTTCGTAGATGGAATATCGTGTTTTTTTTCTTGTACGCGCAATATTTATTGTAGCAAATACTGTTAACGAAAAACCCTTATGTTTACAACATAATTAAGGAAAGATTTTATGTATTACAATTTTTATGTGGTCGAGGTAGACGCCCGATTCGGACAATTTTTGCGATTGTGTCCGACCTGACGGCATAAACCACACTTTCTTTCCCGCTTGTCAAGGTCGTCCATTTCGGTTGTGATGCGCTTACTTTTAGGATGACCCTTCTTGTTCCTTCGCATTTGGTTATTGTGCCACACTATTTCGCCGTTGTATGCAGGCCAATAATCTGGTTTTGCTACCAAAGGAAAGTTGTTGTTATAAACGTTGAGCAACGTTTCAGATTTGTAAATGTGTGACAGAAGTTGTAGCGCGTCTTGATGGGTATAAGCACAAGTGGCAATGACATGAGAGCAAGGCATACAAAAGGCTTGAAACTTGCCACAATCGCACCAACGAGAAGGTAGTATAACCCTATATTCTTGTCTTAGCAGGCCTTCGTTGTGGTCGATTGTCTCTTTCACAATGAAGTTGTAGCTGTGTCGGTCAAACCGTATAACCATATGAGTGTTGGCTTTGGCACTTTCTGCCTTAATGTATTTCATGCAGCTTTCACTCCATAGTTGTCCAGATTTCAACACCGCATTCCACATTTCACCTCTTTTGGAAAACAACGAAGCCATCCTAAAATACGTAGATTTTACCAAAGCAGTGATCGGGAGGTTTCGTATGCCTTTGAATACCCCATTCATCGATTCAATAAGATTTATCGTCATGTTCCCCCATCTTTGGCCATTGTCGTATGACCTAGTCCATTTTTCCATCGGAATATTATCGATCCACCTACCGGCTTCCGGATTTGACAAACGGATCTCGTTGTGGTAACATTTGAACGTGGGTTGTGTCAATGCATATCCCGCATTCATAACCTCTTTCCTTAGTGTTTTGTCCTTGATCTCCCTCGTGAAATTTTGGACGATATGCCTAACGCAATAGACATGCGTAGAAGGAGGGTCATGCCAACCGTTTGCAGGATTATTGTAGGCACTTTCAATGGAGGCATGTCTGTCCGAGATCAAACAGAGATCTGGTTGAGGAGCCACATGTGTTCGTAGGTTTTTCAGAAAAAAGCTCCAAGCACCACCGGTCTCCCCCTCGACTAGGGCAAAGGCAATTAGGAAAATGTTTTTGTTGCCATCTTATGCAACTGCCATCAGTAGCGTGCCTTTGTATTTCCCATACAACCAAGTCCCATCAATTTGTATAATTGGTTTGTGTGATGCAAACCCTGTAATGCAAGGTTGAAATGCCCAAAACACTCGACTGAATATTCTGTTTCCGTTTAGTTGACTACCATCTTGGGCGTATGCTGGCACTGTTTCCAGAACGTAAACAGTACCCGGAGAATAAGTATTGAGTGCATTCAGGTAGCGAGGAAGTTCTTGGTATGACTCTTCCCAGTTTCTGTACACCTTTTCAATCGCCTTGGTCTTCACTAACCACGCCTTACGGTAAGACGGAGTATAATTAAAAACCGTGGTGATGTGGGAGATGATGGTTTTCACCTTCAAAGATGGGTCGTTGCTGACGAGTGGTAGGATTTCTTGATAAATGAGATCGTAATTAAGTTTTCGATGGTCATGTGATTGGGTAGAACTGACACAAGTGTGGGTAGACATGGAACCTATGACCCAACAATCACCTCTTAATCTGTATGATGAAGTGAACTTGAACATACAATCAGGGTGGACACACTTGATCTTGTACCTTTCTGGGTTGACACGGTCCACCTTAAAATTGACCGAGTTAAGCATGTGGAATTATTTTATGGCTCTGATGCATTCCTCTCTGTTACGAAACTTTTCCTTCTCTTTTAAGTTTTCATCCGACTGCATATACGGATTGAAAAATAAATCAGAAGACGGTTCATCTCCGCCCATGTTGAAGTTTGTCATGTGCGGAGGTGGTGTGTAGATCTCGTTTGCAGGAATACCAGGTATCTCATCGTCTTCGGAATCATCATTCACCATTTCATCAAACTCTAGCTCGTCATCTTCTTCTTCTTCATCAACTGCATCTACCTCTGCTTGTTCGGTCTCCAAAGGATCAACCACTTGTGTCGCCTGAGGCTCTCGCAGCATAATGTACAACTCAATAGAGTCGTACCCAGAATACACATGACTAGAAAACATATTCTGAAGATCCTCGTCATCTTGAACCTCAACCTTATAAAATATTATTTGGTTGTTACCAAAAAAACTAGATTCTGATAAAACATTTGTGTCACCGAGCCTCGTCCAAGTTTGGCCTCCAATCGTTTTTTGAAGTAGGAGAAATTGGATTTCCCGTTTAAAAGAAATCGGATGTTGTCTGTGTCTCTAAACAAAAATCCAAAGGTGGGACAAATGTATGTCTCACCGTTGAAATATGCATTGATGACATATTGGGGTGCAGAGGCCATTGCGTATGGTTGTTTGAAGGTTTGAAGGTTTGAAGGTTGGAATGTTTGAAGTTTATGAGTTATTCTAAGGTTTGTATGTTTGATTGTTTGAAGGTTTGAAGGTTTGATTGTATGAAGGTTTGAAGGTTGGAAGGTTTGACAGATTAAGTGAATCAGTGTTTTGAGAAATGTAAGACTAAATAGGTCATACTGAATTTGAATTAAGTAAGGTTGTAACCTCCAAGGCTGCCACCTAGCCTGCGCCTACTCTGCACCTACACTGTAACATGTAAGTCTCCTCCCATCACCTCCAATAGTGTTACATGCATTCAGGCATGGCTTCTCCAAGACTGTCACGTAGCCTGCGCCTACTCTGCAACCCGTGCCACCTATTATTCGCCAATGGGGATGGCGACACCTTTCATTTTTGTACTCTTTCGCCAAGTCCAATGGCGCCTCCCTTAATGTCCAATCGTGTTACATGCATGCAGACATGTAACCTCCAAGGCTGCCACCTAGCCTGCGCCTTCACTGCAAGATTGACACTTATCATGCATGCATGCACCAACTACCACTTAACTTACTCTATGAATTTTTTTTTGCCTATAAATACAGAGCATAACATACTTCTCTTGCACCCACAATCGTCTCACTCTCTGCTACAAAGTCTTTCATAATCTCTTACAATTTCTAAGTCTTTCATAATCTCAGGCATTTTCAACAATGGCTCTTCTCACAATGGGGGATTCTCATAGAGGCACAAGGGACAACATTGCAGCATTTGTAAGTTTCTTTTATAGTTATACATTTTTTATACTTATGGTAATGCTTTGTTCATATTACTTAATCTTACACCTTTACATTATTAACTCAGGATACCAAAAGATTCAGAATCCGGTCTCACAACTACCTGGCTCCCGACCCATTCATCGTACCATATCTGGAATACGCAGGTTTCAGACATGTTATAAAGATCTCCAACTGCACAATAGATTCAAAGTTCATACTTGCCATGTTGTAAAGGTGGAGACCAGAGACCCATACATTTCACCTACCAATAGGTGAATGTACTGTCATGCTAGAGGATGTGTACATGTTACTGGGTCTCCCTGTCGACGGTAAGGCCGTTAACGGGTCGGTTCAACAACCCAATTCTCTGTGTGAAGAATTGTTGGGCAGGGATATGGTTGAAGGTGGTGGTGCGAGAGGTCAGGGTATACTACTAACTGAGCTTAAAAATCATTATGAAACTTTGGAATTAAACGAAAATTCCTCCGAGCAAGACAGGATAATAAAAGCTAGAACTTATCTAATGATACTATTTAGAACCTTTTTATTTCCCGAAAGTACGGGAAATAGTGTAAATTTTATGTATTTAAATTTACTTAGAGATTTCGAAAAAACTAGAAAGTATAGTTGGGGTTCTACTGTTTTAGCCCACCTATACAGTTCCTTGTGCAAAAATGCAATCAAGGAAAAATGTACATTTTATGGCTGCGCTTTTTTACTTCAAGCCTGGGGTTGGTGGAGGATGGAGTCCCTAAACCCCGTCAACAACAACACATTCGTTTTCCCGTACGCAACAAAGTAAGTCATCTAGTTATATCATTTATTATTGTTCATCTCTTCACCAACTATATGTTAAAAATAAAATATTTTTCATTTCCTTTAGGTATTGCGTGAGGGGTATGGATTACGGCAAGAATCCAAGATTCAATGTCGCACTATACCGCAATCTATTGGATCACCTAGGCCCGGATGATGTACGTCGTACCTTTCAACTTTCCTACTTTTAAATTATTTATGTATTACGCTTTCATTAACCTGATTTAATTTTATGTGCAGTTTGTCTGGAGACCATATTTGGGTTTAGGCCATGAACCAAACCCCGAGGATGCAGCAATTTGGAGCGCCAAGACTGCAATCATACAGTTCAATGTTGTGGAGATGCACCACAACGACCGTGTGAAGATGCAGTTCGGAATACATCAAGAGATACCCAGTGATCTGACTTGTTTGTCCCCGTGGCATCTCAAAAGGGTCGACGCCCAGTGGGGTCTTACCAACTGGAAATACTTTGCTCCAGAATGGTGTAAGATGTGGCAGAGGCGTCACCGACATGTCTTGCAATTCTCGGTTTTCCTCAATCATGGCAATATGCGACACACGGATCAGTATTTATCTTGGTACAGGTCGGTTAGTAACCCTGAAATGCACGTGTCTCATCCAAGGTATTTGGTTGACCCACAAACACAATGGGCACAACCCTCATTTCCCCAACAACAAACCCAACACATATCAACCTCCCACCAACCCCCCAGACAAAACCGAACCACAAACACCCAACCACAGTCGCCACCACAATACAATTACACCCAAATTCCCCACAACCAACCACAATCACCACCTTAGTACCAATACCCCCATATACCTCACACCCAACCGCAATTCCAATCACAATACCAACACACCCGCATACCCCACACATAATTTCAGTCTTCTGTATATCCCAAAACGGGCCCGTCAACATCCAGCCTTAGCCCTGATCTAGGAATGTCAGAAGATTATGAACCAACCGACCCAACTTACTATCAACCATATTATCACCAAACCACCCAACATCTTCAATACCAAACACCCCAGGATCCATTTCCTTTCTACCCCCGTACTCAGACGATCAATGCTACAGACCCACCATGGAACCCCACCCACCGCCAACACGACCAAACTTTGAGGGTATGGGTAATCGACTGTACCAAAGTAGATCTTCTAGATATGGAGATCTGACTGATTTCATGGATCCGGAATGCATTGACTTCGCTGGGCCATCGACCCTGCCACAGCAGGAAACGTGACGACACCCAGCACGGGAAAGGCGAGGACGGGGATGCGGAACCGGGGGTCATTACCGGGGTTCTGGGAGACCACTGATTAATCTGTTTTTTTTTAATCTGGATTTTTGTATGTAATTCTTATGGGTGTAATTATCTTTTGTAAATAAAAAGTCAATTTTGTTGATCCTATATCGAATACACAACGCACCGGATTGAAAAAAAAATGCGAAAATTGCCCTATAAATGCACATAGGCGCCATCTCACTTGGCTTAGGGCACTAAGCACCTAGGCGCCAAGTGAGATGGCGCCTCCCCTTAAATAATAGGTGTAGGCGCCAAGTGAGATGGCTCCTCCTTTGGGGAGTCATCTGAAACATGGTTATTTGCCTAATTTTTTCTGAAACATGGTTATTTGCGGGGAAAAAATTTAATACCTGGTTATTGCAAAAAAAAATTCTCAAAGATGCCTAAAACATGCATTACATGTATCACCAGTTTTGCATTTTTTGAGAAATTCGTATTTTAATTTTTACTATGCTTTGATTAAAACTAACGATTGCAATGTGTTCTTGAGACAAAACAACACAGGTATAATCCCTTGCATGAGGCCCGTGATGCCAGAATCGTACATCACCGTGTTTGAACCATTTTGCATTATTTTATTTGTACCTCTTTGTGCAGGATAAATTAGCAAAAACTAAGGCCACCATTGGATTCGCAAGGGTCAATTTATGGATGGGGTAGGGTCCTTCTTGATCTCTAACGTTTGTTATTGTTGCAGGTTGATAAATCACCTCGCCGGAGAAGACGACCGGAGCTAGGGCTCCGGCGCCTCTCCGGTCCACTTTCATATTATATTTATTTGTTGCGTTTGTATGACCGGGTGAAAGCGTAGCATCGCTGCTCAAGGAAAAGATTTGTAAACGTAAGGGCGTGGATTCGATCCCTGCGTTTGCCATATTTTTTTGCTATTTTTCCAAATTCATGCAGGTTTCATATATTATCATTCAGTTCTATTTTCAAACACAAACGAGCGTTTGGCCTAGTGGCAAACAGTGCAGCGCATGAAGCTAGAGGGTGTGGGTTTAACACTCACCCCCATGTAGTTTTACCTTTTTTTATTTAACCTAATTTCCTTGATTTTTTTAACCTTAAACCTAATTTCTTTTAATTAATCATCAAACTAATCCTTTTACTAATAAATTAGGATTAAATTTTTCATAACTAATATTTAATTTTCACTAATTTTCATTATTTTTTTTAACTATTTTCTTAATTAACCGTTAACCAATTTAATTCTTTTTCAAAACCCTAATAAATTAGGTTTAAGTTTTTTTAATCAATAATTAATTTTTGACATTATTTTATTTATTAATTAATTAATAAATCTTTTTTCTTAAACATTAAAATCAATTAGAATTTAGGTTTTAATTATTATTATCATTCAAATTATTTTTTCACAAAAAATACAAAAAGATTCAAACATTTTTCTAATATTTTCTTATTTATTTCGCTATTTATTTTCTCAGAGAAATTGTATAGGTCGCACAACTTTTACTTGTAATACTGTAGATTTACATTCTCGCTTTTTTACCTATTATGTAACTTCTCACAAGATGTAATAGCTTAGGTTTAAATTCCGCACTTTACTTTTCCGCATTTTCTTATGTAACTGCCCGAAAGTCCTGTAATAACTTAAGTCTTTATTTTCCGCACTTTAATTTTCTGTATACTTCATAACTACTAGTAATTAGAGTTTGTATGTCAAGACTAAAATCAACATAGATAACCCTAATACAAGATAAATAACTGAATCAAAACATTATTCACACTTACACCTCTAGGGTAACCTCTCTTTGTTGCTTTCGGAAACAATGGTCATATCCCTCGAAAGTAGGGATACTTTAGCAAAAGACCCTTACGAATAAATATCATAGTCCCTCGATGACCCTTCGTAGTTGCCTACGAAAAATGATCTAGTCCCTTCGATACAAATTGCTAAAGTATCTTTACATGTTGCCTTCAATGATCATTCGATGACCCTACGCATGTCCCTTCACATCCAATAGATAGGGCTACCTACCAACTAATAGTATGGATAACATTATCTCTAAATGAGAAGGAAAAAAAATAAGAATGACCTTTAGTGGATAAGAAACTTTTAATCGCTTGCTCGTGACTTTTTTCTAAAATAGACATTTTTCACATCACACTTTTCAAACAAAAATATTTTCAAACACTTTCTACGCATTCTTGAGGACTGATACAAGAATCATTACAAAGTTGGTCGTACTTTGGCTTTTCAAAAATATTTTCAAATCACACATGCAAAGCAAATTTTCAAAAGTGAACTAACGATTAAGAGCTCGTAGACAACTACAAATGAAAATGGTGTTAACACTTTCCTTTTTCATAACTTACCCCCGAACTCAAAATCTATCAAGGTATTTCTTCTTTTTTTCACCTTTTCCTAAATATTGAATAATAAAAAAAGTCGGTAGCAACTCTAATTATTCACACATTTTAAATAAAAACAAAAAAGTCATTTCTTCCATTGTAATACCACCACCGTCATGTTTACAAACAAAAAATAGTGCCTCCAATATAACAACAACACATCTAAGATAAAAAATAGAGAATCTATCAAATCTGTAAGAAACATTTCAATACAAACTTCAATAATAGTAGCCCGAATCGGGAAAGAAGGAATAAGAAGATTGAGTTTGCCGTCACACCATAAGCAGCACTTTGAACCATCTTTTTTGACTGCCACACATCACGCTCACGTTCACCATCTTCTCATCCGACGTATAATCGACAACCTCCTCAGATCGCGGTTCCCTTGCGCGTAGTAGCCATCATTGTGTATAAATTATATTTCTGGTTTGAGCACACACGCAATATCAGATTCTCATACCACGGGAACAAAACCGATGCAACACGAACTCCTGTTGGCTACTCACGACGCAATTGCGACAACCATCTCCTTCACACCAGAGTTCCATTCACCGGCGACATCGGCAGCCAATCTCTCTTCCACGACCAGGTATTCTTTCTACCCGAGTTTGTTTTGTTGTTGTCATTTTACTTTGGATCTAGTTTGATTTCGAAGAGATGAAAATATGTTCATTTTGAGGGAAATAGAAAGAGAAGAGACAATAAATGTTTTGTGGCTGACTTTCTCTTTTAAAAGGTTTCTTCTTTTTATTTTTTAATTTTTAATTTTTTGTAAACTGACTACCACATGTCATAAGCTGATAAGCTAGAAGAGAATTTTGAAAATCAAAGATACATCCCTAATGTGATGCAGCGGCGCCTCTTTGTTTTATGGAAATGGATCATCTCATGCCTTTTTGAAGCTGTCATCTCTCCTTTTTCAATCCAACGGTTGAATGGTCATCATAGAAAAAGTAAAAACACTAAAAGAAATTAAAATATAATGAATGAATGGTTGGGATTGGAGCTGAATGAATGGAAACATGAGACAAATAGTAGGAAGGGATCCAAATCCTTGTTGTACATATTTTTTTTAATTCTTTTTTAATTTTTTTTTTAATTTTTGTCAATTGAGAATTAGTGTTAGAATTTGGGCCAATTGGGCCTTATTCCTATAACATCCCCCATTTTCTAATTAACAATCCTTTAGGTTTTATTTAATTTATTTTTATTTACTTAGGTAATTAGATATTTTTATTTAGTTAATTTATTTTAGTTTAATTTAATTAATTATGTTGTTTATTAGATTAATTAAATAATTAAATTTGTACATATTTTTCTAGGTTTTCTCCCGGACAAAAAATTAAAACAGTTCACTCATACATAAATCAATTAACAAAAATACAAAAAAAAAATGAATTCATTCTAAAATCCACGTCACCAATCAAATTATTTTTTTGCTCAGTACGACAATCAATCCCTTTTCGCTCCGTGCGACAATCAAATCACTCCCCCCCCCCCCCCCTGCGTCTAATTCAAAACTAAGACAAACCATTTTTTTCATAAGCTAAAATCAATTAACCAACAAAACTATGAACTACGTAGACTCTGACTTCTTCATCCTTTGATGAATATACGTAGGCACAAGGTTGCAAAGTCAAGGCGAGTCCACTAACATTTAGTCATTTCTTTCACATTGTATAAATTTCATCACTTGTAAATAAATAAGTAGAGCAGTTTAGGCAAGTAGTAGAAATTAACATGCAAGCTTTCCCGTAATAAACTCACAGTAACCCTAAAACTATAGGAGGTTTCCATTGAGTACAACAGAGGTGAGGGGTGCCTAACACCTTCCCCTCACTTAACTGACTCCCAGACCCATATTCGGTTGTGATGACCGTCATATCCTTCCCTTAGGGTTTTCTCATTATTTTTCCTATTCCTTACGAACGAATAAAATCTGGTGTCGACTCTGTAATTTTTCCAGCCGTAACAATTGACGACTCTATTGGGGATTCTTCCCTAAAGAAAGTCAAACCCACCCTTTAGTCTTAGGGTTGTTTGTTTTCCGTTGTTTGCATTTTTGTTTGTGTTTTATTTTTTGTTTTATTTATCTTTTAATGTTTTATTTATTGTACATATAAATATATATTCTTGTGGGCTTTAAATTTATGTTTGAGAATGAGCCTCAAACCCAAGCTTGAGAAAAACTTAAGATTAAGTAAGAGATTGTCTAGTTTTGGCCAGGGGGATGCACATCTCTACGAGTTTTTTACGACAACTCCGCTCAAAGTAGATCAGTTCAAAGCGTTTGTCATAAGTTGACCAGCCCATCTTCGTGACAAAACTTTGGGCTTGGTGAATTACTTTGGATGGCCTACAAGATAACAATCTTGTTAGGTCTATACGAAGGCTCTGTCTAAGGATACCCTTTGAAGTTTCATAATGAGTTGGCTAGCCCAATTTCATGAAGCAATTTCATACGTGGTATGTGACCTTAGGCATTTTTGTTCATACAAAAAAAAAACCTAAAGTCGTCCTTGTGAGGGGTTGGGTAGAAAAAACTTAGAACCTTTTATAGGAAAAAACTTATTAACATCTTGTCCTTCATAGAGAACCTCCCCCCGAAGGACGTTCTGTCACTATCCTTAAACTTGTTTGGGTTTCCTTATGTCTCTCACTATCCCTAAACCCGTTTGGGTTTCTTTATGTATATCACTATCCCTAAACCCGTAGGGGTGTTCTCATATTTGTCACTACCCTAAACCCGCATGTACATTGCATCTCCATGAAAAAAATTAGCATACCTTAAAAAAATCATATCTTTTTGCATACTCATGAATTTTCATACATCCACATAAATGCACTTGCATAAAACTCATATCTCTTCTACCTTAACCCTTATCTAATCATCATCCAACTAGCAGATTCCCTGATACTCACAAACAAACTCAAAGCAAGTCCCAAGAAGCCATGAAGGAACTCAAGAGAGGCTACTAATTTTTTAAGGAGGAGGTCAACCAGTTGAAGACTAACTCATATAAGACTCTCTATGTGACATTTCTTGGAAATCTTCAAATCTCCTTGGATAACTCTCACTCTCCCATTGGGGAATGGGTACTTCATGCATAAAAACAAAGGGGGCAAGGCGGTTCCCAATTGGTTAAAAGTTGATTGCCCTATAATCACATTGTATATAGATGTCAAAATGGACTGCCCGACCCTAAACGGGTCAGTCTTAAACGGGTCGGCCTTAAACAGGACGGCCCTAACGGGCCTCAGGCTTTTTATGGTCAAGATAAAAAGCTCCATTGTAATATAAGCTAAAATATTACTACCCGAGACCGGCACTGTACAAGCTTCGGGCTACCCGACTCTAAATGAGATTTTTTTAATTCTTTTTTATACAAAAATTAAAATAAAACCTTATAATATTTATTATAAATACAATAAAAAAATTATACTATTTTAAATATAGTACATTTTTAAGTACTATATTAATATTTATAAATACTTTAATATGTTCTTGAATATACATGTCGAAATTGTATAAAATAATACTCAAATATTTAATATAAGAGAAATTAATATAATATGAAAAAATTGTGAAATAACAAACACAAAAATTAATTATTAATTTGATTATATTAATGTATAATATTTAAAAGAGATCAAATTTAGTGAGGTAAGAAAAATTAGTGTGTAGTTTTGGAATAAGACAACATAAATATTAATTTTTAAAATTTATAGTTATGCGAGCCTAACAGGATACCCGCGGCCCATACGGGCTAGCCCTAATGGGTAGTAGACTTTTTGGGACCAAACTAAAAAAGCTCTAAAAATTATGGGTTATAGTTTTAAGGCCCAAGCCCTGTGATTTTTCGGGATTGGCATACTGGTCCATATGGGTTAGCCCATTTTGACTGCTCTAATATTGTAGGTACTAGGGGCATCAATAGCCAAATACACGACCTGTTATCCAGAGAATCCAACTGACGAACCTTTGAAAGGTTTCAAGTCTTCTAGGTTGAGGCGAAGTATTTCAAACGCCTTTGGTCTCAATGTCTAGAAGGTCTTTTATACTCAATATTTGGTGAGCTTACTTTCTACGGGTGGAGCTAGTTTCCATGCCCTTAGAGAATCCTCCTGCTATAGTGTTAAGCATGTGGCACACAACTTTACTACCCTTATCTTGGGATGCATCTATTTCTTTGTTAGGCTTGGGGTTTCCTACGTCATCTCGCCCCCGCAAGTTATACTTATCTGACGGATGGAAAAGATTCCCTTCACATATTTCTTGAGGTGTCCATCCTGAATTAGTCTCTTGGTTTCCTTCTTGAGTTGTAACAATCTTTAGTATGTTTTCCATTGACTTTATGGAACTTGCATTATCTTCTTAGTTTAGAAACCATTACATCCGCCTTCAAAGTGGGAGGCAAAGAGATGTTGTGCAAGTAAAAAATCTCACACCATATCTACTCACAAAGGGTGTTCAGGGCCGTGAAGTTCTCCATCGCCTTGCCTACCCTCTTGAATGCACTATTATCCTTTATGGGAGAGGTATAATTTTTTGTCCTGGTGGTGTGACCCCTCGGAATTTGGAACATGATTGTTGTATCCCAAAATTTCCCCTCCCCTTTTCTTCTCAAGACATTCTTTCAAGACTTCTCAAATACTCAAGACACTCAAGGATTGACTAGTCAAGATGCTCCTCCTAAGCCAAAAGCCTACAAATAGGGTTTGGAGTTCCCCAAGGAAATTAAGTTTGTAAAGGTCTCAAGTGGATTCCATGGTTATTCATGGGTCCTAAACAAGGTTCATGTCAATTTTCAATCCCTACATCAAAAGTTTGCTCAGTCAATGGCTCAGATAATTGAAAATCAACTATATTAGTCAAAAAGTCAACTACGATCAATATATAGTCAAACTTCAATATTTTTGATCAACATCAACATTTTGAAGTTATATTCATCATTTGATCAAATTTTGATCATGTTTTCTCAAGGAAATCCCTCAAATCATCAAAAGTCAAGAATTATCAAATTAGGGTTTCCTTGAGAGAAGTCAACCGAACTTTGACCAGGCATAACTTTCACATACTTCATCAACTTTTCCCCAGCCAAAGCTCATTTTAAAGAAAATTCAATTCTCTACAACTTTTCTATAACTCCCAAGTCCAAAAAAATCTTCATTTGAAAGATATGAGCTAAATCATTATAGGTCATTTTCAAAAGTCAACAAAAGACACTTTTTGTCAAGGCAACTTACATCAAGATAAATCTTCAAAAGAAAAAATGATAAACATAGATATTGTAGATGACATCTGGAGCTTTCCAAAAAGTCCAAGATCATCTTCAAAAGATGAAAATTGAGCAAGTTATGAGTTGCAGAAGTTGGGAAATTTTAAAGAAATTCATGAAGTTCAAATTGGGCAATTTTAAAATTTTGAACTAGTGAGCCTAATTTTTGGTGTTCTAACATGTTTAAAAAATATTAGAGGACCTCTAAGTCCATTTATACATGTCCTTAACTTTTATTTATATTTATCTTTATTTTATTTAATTTAAAATCAAAATAAATTAAATAAAATCACAAAAATCATGGGCTATGCATATGGGCTTGATTTGATCTGCTATAAGGCCCAATAATTTGTGCAAGACACATACAAACCGTCCAGATTCGCTGCACATTCAAAAGGGAAAGAAAACATGCAAAAGGAAGGTTTTTAAGCTGTTTGATTTTTGGTTTATTAAGGCCATCAAGTATTGATCCCTTGCCTTGTTTATCAACTCATCTCTCCTTCTATAAGTACTGAGCCAAAGCAAGCCAAAACGGGGCACGCGCTTTGTTTGGAATAGAAATGATTGAGTTTTAACACACACACACACACACACACACATATATATATATATATATATATATATATATATATATATATATATATATATATATATATATATATATATATATATATATATATATATATATATATATATATATATATATATATATTTGTTTGTATTGGTAGCAATGAATGAGCAGGTAGCCTGGTGGTAGAGCATGCATGTGGAAAGCTTACGAGCCTGGGTTCGATCCCTAGGTTTTGCATTTTATTTTCTAACATTGTCTCATTTCAGATCTGGTGTCAAGCATCTGCACACACGCACGAAACACCCCACATCCTGACCATCAAATCTCAATGGACATTAGATCCAGTGCCTCAGAAGTTTGCTTCCTATCATGGACCTTCAAGGGCCATCCATACTGGATCCAACACAATGTTGGACTTTGCCAAGATTGGGCCTATTGACTTCTGATTTGCACCCCCCCCCCCCCCCCCCCCCTTTCCTTTTGCAAACGCTTGGCCCTGAGATGTTAGGCCTTGCAAAAAATCTGATTTTTCACCCCCTAACATTTTTTTTGCAGCAACCCATTTACATTTCTTTTTTTTTTATTTTATTATTTCATTATTTCATTTCTATTTTGTTGTTTTCTTTCAATTAATTCTTTTTTTATTTTATTAAAAAATTATAAAATCAGAAAATCACAAAAAAAATGTTAGACTTAGCTTTTTATTAATTAAATTAATTTTGACTAATTATTTAATCATCTTTTTATTAAACTAATTAGAATTAGGGTTTCTTTAATTTAATTTCATTATATTTCTAAACAAAAAAAATGCAAAAACAACAAAAAAAAATTATTTTTTATCACTTATAATTTTTTTTAGAGCTTTCTCTTCTCCGCGTGTTTATTTATTTTATTTGCATTATTATTTTCACAAATACATGTAACTGTCAATGGGATGTAATAGTTTAAATTAGGACCTTTTACATTTCTTCTTCCCCATTTTAGTTTATAATTCCCCCCATCCCGAAGTGATGTATTAGCGTAGTTTAATTCTCGCATTTTATTTTCCGCACTTGTATATATTTAAATGCTAGATGTATGCTAATAGGCTTGCATGGAAAGACCTAAAAAAAACGGTAGAAAACCTTAATGTATAAGATAAATAACTGAAACACAGCACACTTTGCACACACGCACCTCTAAGGTACCTCCACTTGTTGCCTTCGGAAAACAAACAGTCATGTCCCTCGAACGTAGGACGCTTTAGCAAAGACCCTCAGTTAAAAAGATCGTAGTCCCTCGATGTTGCCTTCAGTAAAACGATCTTAGTCTCATACGACAAATTTCTAAAGCGCCCTACGAGTTGCCTTTATGATTGTACGATGATTTGCGCATGTCCCTCAAACATCCAATTATAGGTCTACCTACCAACTAATAGTGGGATAGCACTATCTAAAGGAAAAGAGGAAAAGAACAAAGACCATTCGAGTAGGAGATAACTCGTAGTTGCTTACTCATAAAACAAAACAAAATTTCTCACACGTACACTCTCTTTTTCTAAATATTTTCAAAGACAAAAAAACTTTGTATACATTCGCAACGATACGAGAATCATTACAAAGTTTGCCGCACTAAGGCGTCTTTTCAAAAATATTTTCAAAAATACACTTACATAAAAAAAGCATTTTCAAAGTGAGCTAGCAACTAAGAGCCCGTAGATAACTACGGATGGAAAGGGTGATAATACCTTCCCTTTCCATAACCTACCCCCCTTACTCAGAAAAAATATCGAAAGGTCTTTCCTGTTCTTTTCACCCTTTCCTTTGTTGGATAAAAGAAAAGTCGGTGGTGACTCTTGCTAACCGCGACATTTACGATAAAATGAAAAACCAGTAAAGTCAGTTCTCCCATTGTATTACAACGATCCTTGACATCACGCGTCTTCTTTTTGGTGTTGATCTCTTTGCCCTTTATGTAACATTCTATTTTAGTGACCACTTCTACCAATGAGAGAGCTGGCTTATGGGTGAGAGAATCGTTAAAATGTCCCTTCTTTAGTTCATTTTGGAATTCCCCCATAAAAGTTTCTTGGTTTGGAGGGACAACCCTGATGGTGGCCTCGTTCAAACGACTGAGGTAGTCCCTCAACAAATATGATGAACCATGTCGTATGTTGAATGGGTTGGTGGTGGAAATTTTCTGGTGACGGTTGGCGGTGAACTAGTGCTCAAGTTTCTTTACCAGCTCCTGATAGATGGCAAAGGAGGCACTGGGTAGACCCATATACCATCGCAAGGTGATATCCTTGAAAGTTCTGGATAGTAGCTAGCTTGAACTTTAGGGAGTCAGATGCTTTTATGATGGTCATTTGTGTGTTGATGGAGGCGACGTGCTGGTAGGGATCACTACACCCATCACACTTGGCCAAATAGGGAGGTTTAAATCCCTCAAGAATAAACGCACCATATATCTCGTCTTACATGTATATGGCTACAAACTTCCATTTCCTCAGAGGAATTGGACTCCTATTAGCATTGTCTTATGTTATGGACATCATTCTCCAATGTCTAGTTATGGCGACATAATTCGTCCATGATGACACGCATCTCCACTAGGGCGTCGACATCACAACCCGATCATGAAAAAACTAAGACAAAGGTTGCATCTCAACCAAATCTAACCATATCATTTAAGCATCCAATACAGAAAAATTGAAGAAAAACATATAATTTGTTTAAGGAGGTTTGCACTTCTCAAAGAGGTTTTCATTTCTCAACATCTGCTTTGATCAAAATCTCCTACCAATATTTGATCTATTCTTTTTTACAATGCGAATTACAACTTCATTTCACACCCACTTATCACTTTCAAATTTCTTAAAAGATGAAAATTTGAGTGGTTGCTCTAAGACCACTTATTCATTTTCTTTTAAGAATAACTATTGTCAGAATCCAAGATATATAAGAATAAAAGTTAGGGTATTTGCTTGTGATTTAGGGATTTTCTAGGTTTTGATATTTTTTGAGAAACTTGTTGTTAAGGATGAAGTAGGTGATAAATCACATGCAAAATGAGACTAAAGGATGTATAAGACTGAAAAATTCCAAGTTAGATTTTTTGTATCGACATCCTTGTTTTTTGTATCAACGTTGTAAATGTTTGGTCACTAAAATGAGCCTTTTGAACTAAAAATAACAAAAGAACTAAAATTATTATGAATAATTGAATGATTGTCTCCCAATAATTTTATTTCTTATTTATAACAATTTGTATTTATTATATTGTCTATATGTTGTCCTATAAATATCCAATCTCATTGTAGAAAGACACGTCAATGAAATAATACAGAATTATTCTCATCTTTCTCTCTTCTCTTTTATCTTATTTCTTCTTATTTTATAATACGTTATCAGCACAAAGCTCCAAGACTTGAAAGAATCTTTTGGTGTTATAAAATAACATTATTTCTTCTTCTTTTTATAATATATATTTTCGTTCCTGAAGAACTTTTCAAGTATTCTGAAAGGATAACAAAATAATATTTATATAAGTTCTTGAAAAACTTAACAAAGGATAACAAAATAATATTATATCGTTCCTGAAGAACTTAAAAAGTATTTCAAATTTCTGAAGAATTTATAAAAGATCCTTAAAGAATAGTTTCTGAAAAATTTATAACACTCTAATTGCTTTTGTTTAAGATGGAGCAGAAAAATTATTGTTTCTCATAAGGAACAAAGTTGGAAAAAATTTTAAAAATCAGCACTCTAAAATATTTATGGGAGGTGTAAGGTTGTTATTTTAAATATCGAAATTTACAAATCTATATATTTATCAGTGTGTCAAAGAATGAAGAACGAAATATGTTTGAAATATTATTGTTTCATGATTTTTATTAAGTTAGCAATTTAGATTTTAAATTAGATAACAAGTAAAAACAAAATGCAGAATGTATTTTGTCACCAATTTGGTATTTTCAAGTAGATAATTTTAAGACTGATGTGACAATCCAGTTTATTATTGGATTATTTTAGAATATTGAAATTTTCAAATCCTTATACAAACCATTGTGTCAAAAGAATAAAGAGGGAGTAGAAATTAAATAATTATCATTAATGATTCAAATTTGTGTCTATATATAGAGTTTCGAAAATTACGGACTGTTTTTCTATATATTGATTAGTGATTTATGAATTTTTTTTATTGATTATGTATAATGGTATGTTATGATCTTTAAATATTTTTTATAGATCCAACGAAAAGTGTTTTCACACCTATATTTTATAAAGTTTTTTATTTTACATTGAATATTTCATTATAATATATTATTTAATATTGTTTTTATGCATTATTTCTTTATAATATTTAATACTTAATAATTTATCTTATTTTTATTATTTTTAATTTATGATAGAATGAAATATGTTAATTCTTACGAAATTGAATTATGTTGCTCTTGATATGAGCTCTAAACACTAAAATTCATTTAAGTGTATAATATCACAGCGACACTGTTAAAGAAAAAAATAAATCATCTGATCAATAAAAGACAAAAATTATTATATTCCTTCGTCGTCACCTTCATCAGGACCTTAAAAATGAATATCTTACCGTAACTGACCCACATGTCTTGTGGAAAAATTAGAAAGATAAATATGATCATCAAAAAAACGATTATCTTACCAAAAGTTCAATATGATTGGATGCATTTACATTTGCAAGATTTTAAAAGTGTAAGTAATTATAATTCTGCAATGTTTAGAATAACTTCTAAACTGACACTACATGGAGAAAAAATAATTGATGAAGATATGTTAGAATAAACATTTTCCACTTTTCATGCACCAATGTGCTTCTGTAGTAGTAATATCTTGAAAAATGATTTAATAAACGGTCTGACCTAATATCTTGTCTTCTTGTGGTTGAGCAAAATAATGAACTATTGATGAAAAATCACGAGGCTCGTCTCACTGGTACAACTCCAATCTCATAAGTGAATGTAGCAAGACACGATTACTATGGAAAAAATCATGGTCGCGGTTATGCACGTGCATGTGGTCATGGTCGTGGTCATAATTATGTTCATGATCTTGGTTTTGATCATGGTTGCAATGGTAATCACAAGAACACATGTTTCCACCAGAAGTGGAAAAATATTGAAAATAATTTAAAAAGGGGTCATAGTACCAAAACCAATGAAAATATTTGCTATCATTGTGGAGGAAAAGATCATTGAGGTCGTACTTGTCATACTCAAAGCACCTTGTTGTACCCCAAAATTTGCCCTCCCATATTCTCCAATAAACTGCCAAGTCAAGCTACAAAATTCCCCAAGAGTTGCACAGTGCAAAGGCCTCCATACAGTCAAAACTAGGGTTTGTGTGCTGATCAAGAAAATGGAGTGTTCAAAAGCCCAATCAAGTCTCACATGCCTACAAAGATGGTCAAGCATCCTCATATCAAGTTTCAAGGCATTCAGCTCAAAATTGCACAGTCAAAACCCTAAATTGCACTACAGTCAACTGTAGGGGCAAAATGGTCATTTGACAGTCAAAAGTTCAAATTTTTGGTCAACATATCATTTTGAAGCCACAAACATCATTTGATCAATGCTTGATCATGATTCTCAAAATTTGGCTCAGAAATCATCAAAGATGCAAAAGTTACTATATTTGGACAGTTGAAAAAGTCAACTGAAATTGACCAGGGCATAACTTTCACATGGATTATCAGAAAAATTCCATCCAAAGCTCATTTTGAAGAGAAAGACATTTCCTACAACTCATCTTCATACTTCAAGTCCAAGAAATGCTCTCACAAAAAGTTATCAATTTCAACATTATAGGTCATTTTCAAAAGTCAACAAAAAGGGACTTTAAGTCAAAGACCATAACTTGAGATTGGTAAATCAAAATGACATGGGACCAAAGGCATTGGTTAAAGGACTCAAAGACCTTTCCAAAATGTCCAAGAACATGAGAAAAGCTTAAAAATTGAGCAAGTTATGCCTTGTAGAAGTTGGGAAATTTTTGTGAAATGGCAAAAGTCAACTATCCTTGAAACTTCAATTTTTGACAAAAGGGCCCACTTTCTTCCACTTGATTCAGCCTTGTCATGCCACACACGTGTCCCATGATTAATTTCAAGACCAAATATTTATTTTTCTATTTTATTTAATTTTTGATAATTTAATTCATTTTAAATCTTTAAAAATTCAAATAAAATTCAAAAGTCAATGAAATAGTGTCATTTGAATTGGGATAGCTTCCATATATCATGTGCCAGCTCACAAACTCATGCTAGGGTTAGATTATACACCAAGTCTTGGTCTTGCTTAAAAGAAGGAAAAGTTTGTTAATGCTAAAAGACCTAAGACCAATTCTCTCATGGGCATGGATAAAGGCCAACTAATGACCTAATTTCCTTCCCTCATAAGCACTGAGTCAAACCCTAATCATAGGACACTCTCAGCTGCGCAGAAAAGGCTAGTACCAATTTGAAATTTTTGCCATAAAAATCAAAACTGAAAAGCACTCTAGAGGGGGATTCAAAGCTTGATTCTTTTTCTAATAGCTTCCAAAAACTCTCCTGATCACATTCCAATCACAAACAACAACCCAAACGCAAAGAACTGGTATATTGGATTCAAACTGTACAAGAAAAATCTCATAATCGTATATCATGTTATAGGCATTCTTTGTGAAATTTATGCATAGATTCTTATTCCTCATGATGTTCTGAAGCTAACCCATGCCATTAATTTGATTATTATGCTATGTATGCAATTTCGCCATTGTTGTTTTTCTAGGGTTACGAAGCTCAAAATTGGGGCTTTTAAAAATAGGCAAAATTAAGCCTCAAAACCATGGCCATCCAACTCAGTGCAGAGAGACGAAGAAAACCCACCATTCGCGAACAATTTATGAAGCTTATAATGCTATTCGCTATTTTTCCAAAAGCTGTCTAAACCCACGCATAAGAAACCGTGGCCTTTGTTTTGTGTTTTCAGGAAAATTGGAGAAGACAACATCGTGTCAATACGTGATAGGCCAGTTTGAAATTCGCGCCAGAAACCCACTAACGCATTTGTTTCTTTTTTATTATTTGTTTCTTATAATATATTAACATATGTTTCATGGCTCACCTGGCAAACCACCAAGGCATTAGCGTCCAAGACCTGGGTTCGAACCCCAGGTCTGTATAAATTTCAATAATATTTTTCAATACAAGATCTTATGCAGCGCTAACGTCCAGGGCATACCATACACCTCAAAGCCTGATCGTCCACGCGTCCAGTTGGGCCAATTCAAAGGCAAGGATTCAAGGAGCACAATAAACTCCAGTCAACGCTGAAGCAGGCTAGCAAAAAGTCAGCAAGGCCATAACATAAATGGGCCTGAAATGCTAAGGCCTTACCTCCTAAATTGGGGCTACCCCCCCCCCCCCCCCCCTGGTTTGCTTTTCTTTTCATGTTTTATTGTTTTTTTAATTATTAGGTTATTTATTTTCATTGTTTTAATTAATTAATTGTTTTCTTTACAAAATATAAAAACATCACAAAAAAAAATCAGAAAAAGGATAAAAACATAAAAAATATTTATTTTATTTATTTTCTTGTAAATAATTAACATGTAAATAAATTTAGTAAAATAGGTTTTGACTTTAATTATTTCTTCCATAAAAAAATCCAAAAATATAGCATTAGGTTAATGACTTTTTTATTCCTTTTAATTTTCCTTGTTTTTTGCCATAATATTAGTAATTTTCATAATTGAACTTGTAAACTAATTAGGGTTGCATTTAGGTTAGATTTTAATACTTTCTTAATAACTAAAAATCCAAAAATATAGCATTAGGTTTAATGACTTTTTATTCCTTTTAATTTTCCTTGTTTTTTGCCATAATATTAGTGATTTATTTATTTTCATAATTGAACTTGTAAACTAATTAGGGTTGCATTTAGGTTAAATTTTAATACTTTCATAATAAACTTAAAAATAATTAGAACTAGGTCTAACACTTCATTTTGTTTTTTTAATTAATTCCTTTTTATTAAATCTCAAAAAAACACAAAAATACCAAAAAAAAACATTTTCTTTTAATTCTTAATTTTAATTCCTTATTAATAATATTTTGCAAAAGGGTCTAACACCCTCGTTCGTAATTTATTTTATTCGCGCATTTTATTTTATTGCTTAAATAATTATGTATCTCTTCCAAAGCCATGTAACTCGGACAATTTAACTTCTCGCACTTTTATTTGCTTTATTTACTTTCCGTCAAATCGGGTCCGGTTTAATTTTGGCGATGTGGACCCGCGCCATTTGTAATAGCCTTAGATTTATTTTCCCGCAAAACTTTTGACTGTTAAATAAGCATGCAAGAATGAATGGACATAATAAAATCAAGCGTAGGTCACAATGAACATGACAAGACAAATATCAATGAAAACGACACACGAATCGCACACACCACCCCTAGGGTACGCCTCACTGTTGCCTTGCCTCGAAAGGTGATCGTCGAGTAGAGGACGTCTTAGTAAGTCCTCATGATCCGGGAACCTGGCATGAGGGTAGCTTCTAAGGTGTCTTCCCATTGCTCTGGTGATCACCATGTCCCTACAACCTCGAATTGACCCGAACACCTCCAACGGTAGTGCTACCTACCTCTCAATGGTGGGATGGCACTACTTTAAAGGACATTTACACAGACGAATTCCTTAGGGTAGGTAGACGACTCATGGATACTTGCTCTAATTTCAAACAAATAATACTTTTCACCAACACATTTTCAAAAGCTTTCAAAGCAAATTTTTCAAACACTCTGACGTACGAGTCTAACTGAAATTTTTCAAAGAAACTTTTTAAAACCCACAATTGAAAAGCAAGCAAACCATTTTGAAAACACAAATGAGCAAGTACCTAAGAGCCCATGGATAACCATGGATAGAAAGGGTGCTAACACCTTCCCTTTCTATAACCTACCTCCCGAACCGAGAGTAATCTCTTTAAGGAATTTTTCTGTGCTTTTGTCCTTTCCTATTGGAGAAAATAAAAGACGGTGGCGACTCTTGCTTCCGCGACATTTCGCGAACCAGCGTTAAACAGTCAGTTCCAGATCCACCGATCACAGAACTGGCGACTCTGCTGGGGATGATAGTTTAAAGTGAGGTATACCTTAGGGCTAGGTCATAACTATGTTTTCAATTGTCTTCTTTGCTTGCTTTATTATTGTGGGTTGCTTGGGAGTTCTATAGATCCTAACCCGGATCTGGGGGAATACCTTCTTAGAAAGTAGCAACAAGGCTGTGAGGGAACTGTGCGGGGTATACCGACATGGTTGAAACAGTCTGCTACGTTGATGTGGCACTTTGGTGTGTACCGGTAACCCTTGAGTTTAGTCAAGGAGAGTACGGGGCCTCCGCGTGGTGTCGTGAAGCATCAACAGACCTTAGGAACCTTAATTGAACTATCTTGGCCTCTTTAGGGTAGTGAGATAACTGACTTTGGTGCAGTCCGAGGTTGGTTGATACTCGATACTACACTCAATTGAGGGTTGCTTTCCTGGAATATTTCGGTCGCCAGTTCAGTGGCTAAATCGAAACGATGAACAATGAAAGCAGTCCCGTGATATTGGGAACCTTAGAACCCGGTTACTTTGATTAGGACAGGTTGAACCCACCCACTTCAAGAGGGTAGTACCCCAAACTTCATGCTGGCCTAAACCCTAAGGGCTCTTTTGTGTGACTTGTGTGCCTTCGTACTTGACTATCTGCGTGCTTGTTACCTGACACTTGTTTCTTGCAGGTCTTGTTTATAGTCCTTAATTGGGACTCATAACAGGGTACTAAATTTCTTGCAGGGTTGTTTATAGTCCTTAATTGGGACTCATAACAGGGTTTACCAAATTTTTTGCAGGTTTTGTTTATAGTCCTTAATTGGGACTCATAACAAAGTATACTGAATTTCTTGCAGGGTCTGTTTATAGTCCTTAATTGGGACTCATAGCAGGGTTTACCTACATCACCCCATGCATAGCATGACATCATACCATTGCATACATCCTAACTCATTTCAAGGATCTCAAGGGCTTGTGATGCAGGTCATGATGAACCAACTGCCCAGCAAGGGGCAAAGAGGATTTATTTTCCTCTAGCTAAGGTCGTCAGGGGCTATGACCCACTGGATATGGTGAGCCTTTGACCCTTGAAGAAGGGCTCTCTACAACAGGAGGTTCCTTCAATCAAGTTGCCAGTTTCCAACTCTAACAAGTTTCTCTGTTTACCCTGCGAGATCCTTGAAAACATCACATGCATGTCATACATCTCATTGCATTGCAGGTATCCCTTTGACAGGTTGCTTACCCTTCTCCGCTGCTTATTTCAGCCAATCATCATGAATCCTGAATCATCATCCGAGCAGACTATCAAGGACCTCCAGGCTCAGAACGCCCAGTTCCAAGAGCTGATCCTGAATTTGACCCAGGAGCAACAAGATCTGAAGGCTCTGCTCCTGAAGAAGGAGAAGAAGAAGAAGAGGACTGTTTTGTTCAGCCCTAGACGCAGATCTGGGAATGCACCGCAGACTGAAACTGAGAGGACTACCCCATCTGTGAGGGAAAACAGTCACCATGAGAGAGAGGTGCCTAGTCTAGTGGTCTCCGACAACGAGACAGATTTCGACGACGAACAGTACCCTCCGGCTGAGGATAAGTACAAACAGTTGGAAGACCGGTTAAGTGCTATAGAGATACAAAAGGTGCCTGGTCTGGACTTCGAGGATCTAGGTCTGTCTTCTGGAGTGGTGATCCCGCACAAATTCAAGGTACCTGCCTTTGCTAAATACGACGGGGCATCCTGTCCTAAGTTGCATCTCAGGGCTTATGCAAGGAGGATCCAGCCCTATACAGCTGACAAAAACTTATGGATCCATTTCTTCCAAGAGAGTCTTTCAGGGACTCAGCTCGAGTGGTTCTATCAACTGAATGGAGCCAACATCCGTACCTGGGAAGACTTAGCCACTGCATTTTACAAACACTACCAGTATAATGCCGACCTCGCTCCCACGTGTACTCAGCTTCAGGGGATGTCTATGGGTACAGGCGAAGGCTTCAAAGAGTATGCTCAAAAATGGAGGGACCTTGCTGGAAGGGTACAACCACCTCTGATGGACCGCGAGCTCGTCGACATGTTCTTGGGGACCCTGTCTGGCCCATTCTTCAACCACCTAATTGGGAATTCTGCTGCTGGGTTTACAGATCTTGTCTTGACTGGGGAGAGAATCGAAGCTGGTATCAAGTCGGGGAAGATTCAAGAAGCCGCATCTGCTGATGCTCAGAAAAAGCCCCACAGTGGGAAGAAAGAATCCAATGCTATACATGTGAAAAAGGGTCGTCATGATGTAGGGGCAATCCAGATTTCCGATCCCACGCCCGTTCAACCAAGAAAGAGCAATAGGCGTAGGATAAAGCATCAAGATAGGAAGTATACTGACATCAACATGTCTTTGTCTCAGGCATTACAGCAATTGCTGAGGGCGAAAATGATCACACTTAAGGATCCTCCTCAAAATCCTGACACTTCCTCTCCAAGTACAACCCGAGTGTGAGATGTGCCTACCATTCTGACAGTCCTGGACATGACACCGACGACTGTTGGACCTTGAAGAACAAGATCCAGGATTTGATTGACGCCAAGGAGGTCGAGTTTGAACACTGATCCTACACCAAATCGTCGAGAATGTCTTTTGTTCATTCAAATGTTCAAGTTGTATTGTTCTTTGATTGTTCAAACATTTATTCATGTTAAACATTGTTATCACATTGATGCATCGCTTATGTCTATTTTGAATCAATATATTCGCATTTACTATATGCAAATTGTTTCATATTTTTCTAATGATCAACTCTTGGTTAATAATTCTAAGCCTCTTGAGGGAGGATGACGAAAACGATACCACGATCTACAGTATGCTTTTGAACAGACCCCGCTGATGAGGTACAGGCATTGTTTCAATCCCTAAACACTGGAGTTATAAGGATGATAATCCCTCGTCAACCCCTCTGAGCCAAAGAAGTAGGAGTTTTTTTTTTTTTCTCTTTTCGAAATTTAAAACCCTTTATCATAACCTGGGGCAGGGTAGTTCTCTCAGTTGATCCAAGTGCATGACGAATAGCACCGAAGAGATCTTTACAAAACGAACAAAGACAGTGATGGTTCAGAACAATCAAAAGGACAGGCAGTCATCATCAAAATTCATAAACGAAAAAGCCCAAAAAGTCTAAATGAAACTGGGGCATCCCGCTGACTGTAATTCCAAAAAGGAAACAGTTCAGGCAAAAAAGAAAGGGATAACAAAAAAGAAGAGGTCCTATAAACCCTCAGCAAAAAAAAAAAAGATGACTGCCCATTCAAAATAAATCATCAATATCGGAACCATCACCGGAAAATCAGAGCAAAGACTCAAACAAGGTCTAACGTATGATCAACTAAGTTTAGGTTTGGAGAACATCACGAAGAGCGGGTGGGTACAAATAATTTGAGCCTTTACCCTTTGTTTCTTAAACCGTGAACCAGG
Organism: Vicia faba; assembly: GCA_948472305.1. Classification (NCBI taxonomy): domain Eukaryota; kingdom Viridiplantae; phylum Streptophyta; class Magnoliopsida; order Fabales; family Fabaceae; genus Vicia; species Vicia faba. Next base: position 8,364 of record CATIWC010002299.1, on the reverse strand, counting down.
CCACGTTATAACCCTCAAAAGTCCTAGCTGAAGCACGGGTTAGTTCGAAAGCATACTGTTACGCAAGGTATCCTGACTCCTGAAGGCCTACGGTAAATACGGAGTTGACATCACGTTTTACAAACGTTCATTTGTTTTATGAAAAAGAATGCATTTTCAAAATCTTCAAGACAGACATAAGCTTTGCATTTTTGATATAACATTGTTTGCATATGACTTTTTGTTTGAATAGCAGAAGTTCGCACGACGAATGCCTACTGAATAGAAGTACCTCCAATCAAGGGGCAGACATGAGCATGGTCCATCATCTGGGGTAATCCAATCAAGATTCGGAGAATCTCTCAAAGGCCAAATAGCCTGGGGCAAATCTCCGCTTGAGTCACTTGGGGCATTTCAACAACGAATCTGGCCTGATCAAACACCTTCTGGTGGCATGACAAAACACTTCTAACAGGGGCAACTCCCTACATTCTGAGAACATGGACACAATCAAAGGCCCGCTAGGTTGACATACCTAGGCAAAAATAAGGGCTTCCCGGCGAACCAAAAGGGTTCGGGCAAAATGAGGGATGAAATGAAAAATCTGTACACCCGGCAAGTCGAAAACCTGAAAAGGCGGCTTGGGCAAAAATGGGTATCCCGGTGGACTGAAAACCCGAAAGGGCGGTCCAGGCAAAAGTTAGGGATCAAAAGCATACGACTATGTCCCGTCATCTTATCATCTGCCTACCAGAAGAAGGTTTGACCCTCAACAACTATCAGCACCCCACAAGTGCCTCCCCCATAGAAACAGGGGCAATAAAGAATGGTCTAAGCAATCTGATTGTTCTGTCCTCCAAGGAATCAGGGTAAGCTCCGTTGAAGAACATAGCCAACGCAGTTCAAAGCTTCCCCAGGAAGGTTGGAATCTATCTCCCCAAGCAATAGGCGTACCCCCAGTAGATTCTGGAAGCTCATCCCCTAGCAGGGCACGAACGCGCCGTCCGGCTTGATTTAAAGAGTTATTTCCTTAACAGGATATAACTGGGTTATCCTCAGCCAAAAGCCACGGAAAGAGCGTCGTCGACAGAACCTTCTTATCCCCAGCGAAGTCCATTCATACTTCCGATACAGCAAGGTATCCTCAGCGAGTCATCCTCAACAATTTAGCAAAAGCATCTCCCCACAGAGTATTTCTTCCCAGCATGGTCACTAGAATATCTTTTTCTCCCCGCAGAATCCTCCATTCGCCAAATCTTATCCCCAACGGAGTTATCTTCGTCTATTGGAATTCTTGCAACTATTCTTCAACATCAGCCCAGGATACGACTTCCCGGCACCCGTCAAGGATTTACTTTCCTAGACGAAAAACACATTCATAAAACGTCACATACATCATTATAGCATGCATAGACGCATCATATCACCCCAATCTCATTTATTTTTGAGAACATCTTAAAATCAGGCAATTCATGCATTATGACATTGCATACAACTAATTCGTTACTTTTTCAGGAAAGAACGATCAACAGATAAAAGTCTTTACCCGTTGAGGTAGTAATCGTCTCAGATTCCTTCATCATCCCGCTGAGGTAGTAATCGTCCCAGATTCCTTCATCATCCCGTTGAGGTAGTAATCGTCCCAGATTCCTTCATCACATATTTGGAGTAGCAATCGTCTCAGATTCCTTCATCATCCTGCTGAGGTAGTAATCGTCCCAGATTCCTTCATCATCCCGTTGAGGTAGTAATCGTCCCAGATTCCTTCATCACATATTTGGAGTAGCAATCGTCTCAGATTCCTTCATCATCCTGCTGAGGTAGTAATCGTCCCAGATTCCTTCATCATCCCGTTGAGGTAGTAATCGTCCCAGATTCCTTCATCACATATTTGGAGTAGCAATCGTCTCAGATTCCTTCATCATCCTGCTGAGGTAGCAATCGTCTCAGATTCCTTCATCATCCCGCTGAGGTAGTAATCGTCCCAGATTCCTTCATCATCCTGCTGAGGTAGTAATCGTCCCAGATTCCTTCATCATCCCGTTGAGGTAGTAATCGTCCCAGATTCCTTCATCATCCCGCTGAGGTAGTAATCGTCCCAGATTCCTTCATCATCCCGCTGAGGTAGTAATCGTCTCAGATTCCTTCATCATCCTGCTGAGGTAGTAATCGTCCCAGATTCCTTCATCATCCCGTTGAGGTAGTAATCGTCCCAGATTCCTTCATCACATATTTGGAGTAGCAATCGTCTCAGATTCCTTCATCATCCTGCTGAGGTAGTAATCGTCCCAGATTCCTTCATCATCCCGTTGAGGTAGTAATCGTCCCAGATTCCTTCATCACATATTTGGAGTAGCAATCGTCTCAGATTCCTTCATCATCCTGCTGAGGTAGCAATCGTCTCAGATTCCTTCATCATCCCGCTGAGGTAGTAATCGTCCCAGATTCCTTCATCATCCTGCTGAGGTAGTAATCGTCCCAGATTCCTTCATCATCCCGTTGAGGTAGTAATCGTCCCAGATTCCTTCATCATCCCGCTGAGGTAGTAATCGTCCCAGATTCCTTCATCATCCCGCTAAGGTAGTAATCGTCCCAGATTCCTTCATCATCCTGCTGAGGTAGTAATCGTCCCAGATTCCTTCATCATTCTGCTGAGGTAGCAATCGTCTCAGATTCCTTCATCGTCCTGCTGAGGTAGTAATCGTCCCAGATTCCTTCATCATATATTTGGAGTAGCAATCGTCTCAGATTCCTTCATCGTCCTGCTGAGGTAGTAATCGTCCCAGATTCCTTCATCATATATTTGGAGTAGCAATCATCTCAGATTCCTTCATCGTCCTGCTGAGGTAGCAATCGTCTCAGATTCCTTCATCACATCCTTATCAAAAAAAAAAAAAAAAAACCTCCTCTGGTTCAGTCAGATCGACCCTAAGATCTCCCTGATGCTTATCCCAGTTAAAGTCACCCAAGATTTTTTCTCAACGAGCGTTGTTGAAGTTAAAATCGCCTAAGGTTCTCTTGCTATTCATACTAAGATAGTAACCATCCCTGGTTCATTCATAGCCGTTTGAAGCTCCAGACTCAGCTCCTGTAACCAGTCAGGACATATCTACACCAAGCATCTAAAAAAAATCAGCTCCTGCAACGTGTCAGGTACTCATTTTTCTGTTTTGCAGGTATGCAGGTTCTCGCTAAGGAATCTCCCACGCAATCAACATTCAGATGGCATCTATAAGCCCATCATCCTATCCAACAACCTCCAAATGGCATCTATAAGCCCATTTTCATCACACTGCTAACATGTGAGCGCAAATTTCTGGGCACTCTAGTGTCCAATCATCTTCTACCCTCGGATTACGAAAGGCACGTCAGCCAATCTGCATCCTCAGGTCTAAGAAGATTGAACAGGGGCAACTGTTGCACCCCAAAATTTGCCCTCCCATATTCTTCAAGAAATTGCCAAGCCAAGTCATAAAACTCCCCCAAGGGTTGCACAGTCCAACTGTCTCCTATACAATCAAAACTAGGGTTTGGGTTCTGATCAAGAAAATGAAGTTTTCAAAGGCTCAATCAAGTCTCATATGCTTACAAACATGGTCAAGCATCCTCATATCAAGTTTCAAGGCATTCAGCTCAAGATTGCACAGTCAAAACCCTAAATTGCACTACAGTCAACTGTAGGGGCAAAATGGTCATTTGGCAGTCAAAAGTTCAAATTTTTGGTCAATATATCATTTTGAAGCCACAAACATCAGTTGATCAATGCTTGATCATGATTCTCAAAATTTGGCTCAGAAAATCATCAAGATGCAAAAGTTCCTTTATTTGGACAGTTGAAAAAGTCAACTGAAATTGACCAGGCATAACTTTCACATGGATTATCAGAAAAATTCCATCCAAAGCTCATTTTGAAGAGAAAGACATTTACTACAACTCATCTTCATACTTAAAGTCCAAGAAATGCTCTCACAAAAAGTTATCAATTTCAACATTATAGGTCATTTTCAAAAGTCAACAAAAAGGGACTTTAAGTCAAAGACCATAACTTGAGATTGGTAAATCAAAATGACATGGGACCAAAGGCATTGGTTAAAGGACTCAAAGACCTTTCCAAAATGTCCAAGAACATGAGAAAAGCTTAAAAATTGAGCAAGTTATGCCTTGTAGAAGTTGGGAAATTTTTGTGAAATGGCAAAAGTCAACTATCCTTGAAACTTCAATTTTTGACAAAAGGGCCCACTTTCTTCCACTTGATTCAGCCTTGTCATGCCACACACGTGTCCCATGATTAATTTCAAGACCAAATATTAATTTTTCTATTTTATTTAATTTTTGATAATTTAATTCATTTTAAATCTTTAAAAATTCAAATAAAATTCAAAAGTCAATGAAATAGTGTCATTTGAATTGGGATAGCTTCCATATATCATGTGCCAGCTCACAAACTCATGCTAGGGTTAGATTATACACCAAGTCTTGGTCTTGCTTAAAAGAAGGAAAAGTTTGTTAATGCTAAAAGACCTAAGACCAATTCTCTCATGGGCATGGATAAAGGCCAACTAATGACCTAATTTCCTTCCCTCATAAGCACTGAGTCAAACCCTAATCATAGGACACTCTCAGCTGCGCAGAAAAGGCTAGTACCAATTTGAAATTTTTGCCATAAAAATCAAAACTGAAAAGCACTCTAGAGGGGGATTCAAAGCTTGATTCTTTTTCTAATAGCTTCCAAAAACTCTCCTGATCACATTCCAATCACAAACAACAACCCAAACGCAAAGAACTGGTATATTGGATTCAAACTGTACAAGAAAAATCTCATAATCGTATATCATGTTATAGGCATTCTTTGTGAAATTTATGCATAGATTCTTATTCCTCATGATGTTCTGAAGCTAACCCATGCCATTAATTTGATTATTATGCTATGTATGCAATTTCGCCATTGTTGTTTTTCTAGGGTTACGAAGCTCAAAATTGGGGCTTTTAAAAATAGGCAAAATTAAGCCTCAAAACCATGGCCATCCAACTCAGTGCAGAGAGACGAAGAAAACCCACCATTCGCGAACAATTTATGAAGCTTATAATGCTATTCGCTATTTTTCCAAAAGCTGTCTAAACCCACGCATAAGAAACCGTGGCCTTTGTTTTGTGTTTTCAGGAAAATTGGAGAAGACAACATCGTGTCAATACGTGATAGGCCAGTTTGAAATTCGCGCCAGAAACCCACTAACGCATTTGTTTCTTTTTTATTATTTGTTTCTTATAATATATTAACATATGTTTCATGGCTCAGCTGGCAAACCACCAAGGCATTAGCGTCCAAGACCTGGGTTCGAACCCCAGGTCTGTATAAATTTCAATAATATTTTTCAATACAAGATCTTATGCAGCGCTAACGTCCAGGGCATACCATACACCTCAAAGCCTGATCGTCCACGCGTCCAGTTGGGCCAATTCAAAGGCAAGGATTCAAGGAGCACAATAAACTCCAGTCAACGCTGAAGCAGGCTAGCAAAAAGTCAGCAAGGCCATAACATAAATGGGCCTGAAATGCTAAGGCCTTACCTCCTAAATTGGGGCTACCCCCCCCCCCCTGGTTTGCTTTTCTTTTCATGTTTTATTGTTTTTTTAATTATTTGGTTATTTATTTTCATTGTTTTAATTAATTAATTGTTTTCTTTACAAAATATAAAAACATCACAAAAAAAAATCAGAAAAAGGATAAAAACATAAAAAATATTTATTTTATTTATTTTCTTGTAAATAATTAACATGTAAATAAATTTAGTAAAATAGGTTTTGACTTTAATTATTTCTTCCATAAAAAAATCCAAAAATATAGCATTAGGTTAATGACTTTTTTATTCCTTTTAATTTTCCTTGTTTTTTGCCATAATATTAGTAATTTTCATAATTGAACTTGTAAACTAATTAGGGTTGCATTTAGGTTAGATTTTAATACTTTCTTAATAACTAAAAATCCAAAAATATAGCATTAGGTTTAATGACTTTTTATTCCTTTTAATTTTCCTTGTTTTTTGCCATAATATTAGTGATTTATTTATTTTCATAATTGAACTTGTAAACTAATTAGGGTTGCATTTAGGTTAAATTTTAATACTTTCATAATAAACTTAAAAATAATTAGAACTAGGTCTAACACTTCATTTTGTTTTTTTAATTAATTCCTTTTTATTAAATCTCAAAAAAACACAAAAATACCAAAAAAAAACATTTTCTTTTAATTCTTAATTTTAATTCCTTATTAATAATATTTTGCAAAAGGGTCCAACACCCTCGTTCGTAATTTATTTTATTCGCGCATTTTATTTTATTGCTTAAATAATTATGTATCTCTCCCAAAGCCATGTAACTCGGACAATTTAACTTCTCGCACTTTTATTTGCTTTATTTACTTTCCGTCAAATCGGGTCCGGTTTAATTTTGGCGATGTGGACCCGCGCCATTTGTAATAGCCTTAGATTTATTTTCCCGCAAAACTTTTGACTGTTAAATAAGCATGCAAGAATGAATGGACATAATAAAATCAAGCGTAGGTCACAATGAACATGACAAGACAAATATCAATGAAAACGACACACGAATCGCACACACCACCCCTAGGGTACGCCTCACTGTTGCCTTGCCTCGAAAGGTGATCGTCGAGTAGAGGACGTCTTAGTAAGTCCTCATGATCCGGGAACCTGGCATGAGGGTAGCTTCTAAGGTGTCTTCCCATTGCTCTGGTGATCACCATGTCCCTACAACCTCGAATTGACCCGAACACCTCCAACGGTAGTGCTACCTACCTCTCAATGGTGGGATTGCACTACTTTAAAGGACATTTACACAGACGAATTCCTTAGGGTAGGTAGACGACTCATGGATACTTGCTCTAATTTCAAACAAATAATACTTTTCACCAACACATTTTCAAAAGCTTTCAAAGCAAATTTTTCAAACACTCTGACGTACGAGTCGAACTGAAATTTTTCAAAGAAACTTTTTAAAACCCACAATTGAAAAGCAAGCAAACCATTTTGAAAACACAAATGAGCAAGTACCTAAGAGCCCATGGATAACCATGGATAGAAAGGGTGCTAACACCTTCCCTTTCTATAACCTACCTCCCGAACCGAGAGTAATCTCTTTAAGGAATTTTTCTGTGCTTTTGTCCTTTCCTATTGGAGAAAATAAAAGACGGTGGCGACTCTTGCTTCCGCGACATTTCGCGAACCAGCGTTAAACAGTCAGTTCCAGATCCACCGATCACATTATGCTATGAAAAAAAAGTGTGAATTTAGGTAATTAACACTTAAGGATTCTAAATATTTGATGACACTCTGTGATACTACTAATTATTAGTATTTATATAGTATTTTAACTAAATTTATAACTCACATTGCATGAATCATAACAAATTATAATATGTTTTAAAATATTGTGAAAATTTTAATTTCACCTTAAAATTGCTCTAACTAGAAAACTCTACAATATTCTTACATATTGGAGGTTACAATTTTGAGAAGCAGATCATGAATAACACAAAGGCTTGAATATAAGAGAAGAACTTAATGCTAAAATCTCCTCACGAGTTTTTTTTTTTTTACTATTGAAGTTCAATTAACTTCTTGTTATTCATGTATTATTTCTGGAAACTTTTTATGTTTAATTATATTACGAGTAGTTAAATTCTTTTATTAAGAGATGGACAACTAATTTTAAGAATAACCTTTTACACTCTAATGCAATTGTTATTTTATTTTATAGTTATTATGTTATTTATATTTGTTAATTCAGATTGAAATTAACAAACACTTTGAATTAGGTGTTCTAAACAACCGCCGCCTAGAGATATAGGTGAACCCTTCAAACTCAAATATTTTTATAAATCTAATTTTCTTACCTTAAAGTAATTTACCAATAGATTAAAGAATCTATTTAAGTTGTTAAAGGTTAAATTACGAAAAGATTAAAACTAAATAATCTTGAAAATGAGTAATCACACGTAATAAAAAATCTAGTTGGCAAGGTCAAACTTTGAGTGCAAGGGAAAACTCAAATCAATCTCATGTGTAATATCTTTTTTAATCACTAAATTTACAAACCTTTGTTTTTATTATTCTCTCTCATACTAATTCAGAAAACCATTATTTTCAACTTGTTCAATGTTAAATTCACTACTACTACTTTCAGTCACTTTATTTGATTTTTTTTTAAAGACAAATATAATATATAATAGAAAAATAAAGGTACTACCGAACAAAGTATAAGGAAATTCAACAAAAGGTACAAGTAGTATCAATCTCATAAACAAAACAAACAAAATATAATAAAAAACATAGATAAACAACTACAACAACCCCAATCACCAAAAGGGAC
>CATIWC010002298.1:0-93893 GCA_948472305.1 Vicia faba | reverse complement strand
GAAAACGGTGCAAAGAGGCAAGGTTGAAGACGGCGGAAAAGCCATCGAAGAGGCGATTGCGATTAGAGAATCGAAGAACCGTCAATCCCAGGTAAGGGTGGAGTTCTGATTCTATAATCGGATGCATGATAGATGATATGTAGGATGGGATTTATCGAATTGCCCTAAGTTTGGTGTATTTTGATTATTGATGTGGTATTGATCCTATTGTATGCCTTAGATCATTGCTATATGGTAGGAATTCGATTTTGATGGTTTTAGGATGTTTGGGGATGATTAGGAATGGGTTGGGGTGATTTTGGGAAGCATAAAAACGTGAAATATGGTGTTGCAGAGTCATCAACACGGGCCGTGTTGATGCACACGGGCACCCGTGTTGATCTTCTGTGTTGATGCTCGGGTAGGTTTTTCCCAAAAATCGTTTCGGCCATAACTTTTGAACCGTAACTCCGATTTAGGCGCCGTTTGATGCGTTGGAAAGCTAGTGAAATTTTCTATATGATTATGAGGAATTAAGTAGCTTTAAGAGCTTATTTTAATAAGTGATTATTGGAGAAAGTGTTTATGTTTATAAGTGAATTTGGTTGTTATGTATTTTAGTGAAGCGTTTGGAGATATTTGGGATTGGAGCTCTGAAGAACGACGAACAATCGCTCAAGAGTTCGAAGCTGCAATTTGATAAGGTAAGGGGGGCTACTACTCAATTTATATTTGCTTATGGGTTTAGATGCAATTGGTTGGGTAATCGTAGGATAACCCCATCTTCCCTGATGTTCTTAGTGATTGATGACTTTAGGGTCGAATTTTGTTAGAAGAGATTAGGTTCCCTAAAGGTTGTGAATCGATTAAGAAATTATCCCCATTGTGGATTTAGATCGAAATTGTATGATCGTGAGTTTACCTTAGGTGTTCTAGGGATAACCTCGATGTTATCAGATTTCCCCAAAAGGACGAATAATCACTTTTAAGGTTACTATGATAATTGTTGGTAATTATGAAATTGATGTGTTGTGTTGGGTTATACAAAATCGATGTCGTTAGGTACCAAAATGCGCGTTTTGGCTGGTATTTTTCGCGTTTGGCTGCTGTTCTGAGCTGCTGCAGGTACAGGAAAAATCTGACTCGCGCTCATCAACACGGGCCGTGTTGTTTCACACGGGCACCCGTGTTGATTCACTGTGTTGGCATAAAAAATGTGTTTCTGGGCACATTTCAACACGGGCCGTGTTGTTTCACACGGGCACCCGTGTTGATCCCCTGTATTGTCAAAATAACGTGTTTCTGGACACATTTTCACACGGGCAGTGTTGTTTTACACGGGCACCCGTGTTAAACCTCCTGAGTTGGTTTCTGAACTTTGTTTTCTGTGCTTGTTGTGATGTACATGAATGATTTTGTTTTATGTGCAGTGTTTGTTAGTTTTGAACATGTTGCTTAATGATATGTATAGTGTTGTTTGACGTTGTATCGAATAACGATTGTATGTTAAGATACCAACACTATGTGGATTTTATTGTCATGCTTTTAGATAATGTTATCAAGCATGAATTATGATATAATTTGATATGATTGGTTGATATTTAATAGTATGCTGAGTGATTACATGCTATTCATATCGCGTTGTATTTGATGTTGTTGATGTTGCATGATATGTTGATTGATGTTAATAGTATGCTGAGTGTTACATACTTTACATATCATGTTGCATTTGTTAATTCCCATTGTGTGGAATTAACATGGTGGCCAATATACGTGTCCGCGATTTAATGGAACGTTGAGGTGGTAGCCGTGTCCGCGATATAATGGAACGGTGAGTTATCCGTGACCCGAGATTTAATGGGGCGGTAAAGTGGTACCACATGCATGGGTGTGTTGCATTACATTGAATATGACATGAATGGATGATTTTCCAATTTTGTATTTAATTGATTGTAGGCATGTAATGTTGCTAAATTGTTAACGATGTTTGATGTTAATTATAAATATGAAAAGTAAGATATTATGAATATATGAATTGTAAAGGTTTTCGTAAACTATGAAACATGTTAACTGGTTGGGTGATGCTTATGATTTTTCTGAATTGATTGTTATGAATGTATAATCAAATGTATAATTGAGATGCTCACCCTTACTGTTGAATATTTCAGATTGAGGAGCTTCGTTCACGTGCTTGGTGAAGGCTTGTTGTTTCTAGTTTATTTCCGTTTAAGTATTGTCCGGGTCATGCTCTGATAGTTGTAACTCCGGGAACGTTTGTTTGTCGAGCTGCTTTAGTCAGACTCGTTTATTCCTTATGTTTGTTATAATAAAATGTTGATATATTCCAGGTGTTAATCCCTGATGATTTTGAAAATATTATAACATTGGTTTTGTTAATTAAATTATTCCGCTGTGTAAACATGTATGAGTTGCTTCTATGTTATGCATGACAGGAACTTGTTTTTGGTAAAAAAGAGAATTGTGACATCCTCGTTAATACATGTACTCTGAAAATATGATTTTAATTATTTGCGAATATTTTATGCGGGGTTTTAGAGGGTGTTACAGTGTCACCCTTGTCCAGTTCAATATTGGGCCCTTAGACATTTATCCTGTTATGCAGGATGAGCAAATTCCATCTAGGTCACTCATGTCCCTTAGCATGCTTTGTGAAGTACCCATCAACCGTCTTTATAGTCATCCAGTTACGGATGACGTTTGATCAGCAATAAAGTACTTGACTCTACATCTAGGGTCCATAGTGGTTTCAGGTCGAAGGGTGGTATACACCATTATCATCATGAGAATAACTTATGACACTTTGCATAACATTCTATGTATTATTCTCGTAGTGGGTCAATCCAGTATAAATATTACTCCTAATATTCAACCTATGTCAAGACTTGATAACTCCTTATCTATGATCCATGAGATGTGATCATCAATCTATCTTCATAATAATCTTAATGCTTTAATGTTATCCCACATCACATTAAAGCTTGACTACAGATACTTTAAGAATAGTGTCTTATGTTTAATGGGATCTCATGATTAAGTCACACTTAACATTTCATTAAACAAATAAACCATTCTAGGGACTTTATTATTTTGGAAAGCAAACATAATAAAGAAATGTCTTTTATTATTAATAAATAATTCGATACAAGTACCAAAAATATTGGCCTCTAGGGCTTACACCAACAAATTCGTCACTAAGAAACAAAGTTAAATGACTATTACTTAAGGACACATATTCCATATACATTTGAAATAATTCAAATTATCTAATGATTCTCGATAGTATATTTATTCACCATATTCATATTGTATTATGGTATAATAGATGTAAACGATTTCAATATTTTCTTCTTCTCCATCACCAAATTTTAGGTCATTTTTCACCAAGAAACTAAGTTAAAAGACCATTAATTAATGACACATATTCCATATACATTGGTAATAACTCAAATTATATAATGAGGCCCGGTAGTATATTTATTCACCATATTCATATTCTATTATGGTATAATAGATGTAAACAATTTCAATATTTTTCTTCTTCTCCATCACCAAATTTTAGGTTACTTCATCACTAAGAAACTAAGTTAAAAGACTATTACTTAATGACACATATTCCATATACATTTGAAATAATTCAAATTATATAATGAGTCTCGATAGTATATTTATTCACCAAATTCATATTGTATTATGGTATAACAGATGTAAACAATTTCATTATTTTTCTTCTTCTCCATCACTAAATTTTAGGTTACTTCTTCACCAAGAAACTAAGTTAAAAGACCATTAATTGATGACACATATTCCATATACATTGGTTATAATTCAAATTATGTAATGAGACCTTGTAGTATATTTATTCACCATATTCATATTGTATTATGGTATAATAGATGTAAACAATTTCAGTATTTTCTTATTCTCCATCACCAAATTTTAGGTTACTTCATCACCAAGAAACTAAGTTAAAAGACTATTAATTAAATACACATATTCCACATACATTGGTAATAATTCAAATTATATAATGAGTCTTGATAGTATATTTATTAACCAAATTCATATTGTTTTATGGTATAATAGATGTAAACAATTTCATTATTTTTCTTCTTCTCCATCACTAAATTTTAGGTTACTTTTTCACCAAGAAACTAAGTTAAAAGACCATTAATTGATGACACATATTCCATATACATTGGTTATAATTCAAATTATGTAATGAGACCTTGTAGTTTATTTTTCACCATATTCATATTGTATTATGGTATAATAGATGTAAACAATTTCAGTATTTTCTTATTCTCCATAACCAAATTTTAGGTTACTTCATCACCAAGAAACTAAGTTAAAAGACTATTAATTAATGACACATTTTCCACATACATTGGTAATAATTCAAATTATATAATGAGTCTCGATAGTATATTTATTCACCAAATTCTTATTGTTTTATGGTATAATAGATGTAAACAATTTCATTATTTTTCTTCTTCTCCATCACTAAATTTTAGGTTACTTCTTCACCAAGAAACTAAGTTAAAAGACTATTAATTAATGACACATATTCCATATACATTGGTAATAACTCAAATTATATAATGAGGCCCGGTAGTATATTTATTCAGCATATTCATATTGTATTATGGTGTAATAGATGTAAACAAATTTCATTATTTTTCTTCTTCTCCATCACTAAATTTTAGGTTACTTCTTCACCAAGAAACTAAGTTAAAAGACTATTACTTAATGACACATATTCCATATACATTTGAAATAATTCAAATTATCTAATGATTCTCGACAGTATATTTATTCACCAAATTCATATTGTATTATGGTATAATAGATGAAAATGATTTCAATATTTTTCTTCTTCTCCATCACTAAATTTTAGGTTACTTCTTCACCAAGAAACTAAGTGAAAAGACTATTAATTAATGACACATATTCCATATACATTTTGTAATAACTCAAATTATCTAATGATTCTCGATAGTAAATTTATTCACCAAATTCATATTGTATTATGATATAATAGATGTAAACGATTTCAGTATTTTTCTTCTTCTCCATCACTAAATTTTAGGTTACTTTTTCTCCAAGAAACTAAGTTAAAAGACTATTAATTAATGAGACATATTCCATATACATTGGTAATAACTCAAATTATATAATGAGGCCCGGTAGTATATTTATTCACCATATTCATATTTTATTATGGTATAATAAATGTAAACAATTTCAATATTTTTCTTCTTCTCCATCACCAAATTTTAGGTTACTTCATCACTAAGAAACTAAGTTAAAAGACTATTACATAATGAAACATATTCCATATACATTTGAAATAATTCAAATTATATAATGAGTCTCGATAGTATATTTATTCACCAAATTCATATTGTATTATGGTATAATAGATGTAAACAATTTCATTATTTTTCTTCTTCTCTATCACCAAATTTTAGGTTACTTCATCACCAAGAAACTAAGTTAAAAGACTATTACATAATGACACATATTCCATATACATTTGAAATAATTCATATTATCTAATGAGTCTCGATAGTATATTTATTCACCATATTTATATTGTATTATAGTATAATAGATGTAAACAATTTCAATATTTTCTTCTTCTCCATCACCAAAGTTTAGATTATTTCATCACTAAGAAACTAAGTTAAAAGACCATTAATTGATGACACATATTCCATATACAATTGTTATAGTTCAAATTATATAATGAGACCTTGTAGTATATTTATTCACCATATTCATATTGTATTATGGTATAATAGATGTAAACAATTTCAGTATTTTCTTCTTCTCCATCACCAAATTTTAGGTTACTTCATCACCAAGAAACTAAGTTAAAAGACTATTAATTAATGACACATATTCCACATACATCGGTAATAATTCAAATTATATAATGAGTCTCGATAGTATATTTATTCACCAAATTCATATTGTATTATGGTATAATAGATGTAAACAAATTTCATTATTTTTCTTCTTCTCCATCACTAAATTTTAGGTTACTTCTTCACCAAGAAACTAAGTTAAAAGACTATTACTTAATGACACATATTTCATATACATTTGAAATAATTCAAATTATCTAATGATTCTCGACAGTATATTTATTCACCAAATTCATATTGTATTATGGTATAATAGATGAAAACGATTTCAATATTTTTCTTCTTCTCCATCACTAAATTTTAGGTTACTTCTTCACCAAGAAACTAAGTGAAAAGACTATTAATTAATGACACATATTTCATATACATTTTGTAATAACTCAAATTATCTAATGATTCTCGATAGTATATTTATTCACCAAATTCATATTGTATTATTGTATAATAGATGTAAACAATTTTAGTATTTTTTTCTTCTCCATCACCAAATTTTAGATTACTTCATCACTAAGAAACTAAGTTAAAAGACCTTTAATTGATGACACATATTCCATATACATTGGTTATAATTCAAATTATATAATGAGACCTTGTAGTATATTTATTCACCATATTCATATTGTATTATGGTATAATAGATGTAAACAATTTCAGTATTTTCTTCTTCTCCGTCACCAAATTTTAGGTTACTTCATCACCAAGAAACTAAGTTAAAAGACTATTAATTAATGTCACATATTCCACATACATTGGTAATAATCAAATTATATAATGAGTCTCGATAGTATATTTATTCACCAAATTCATATTGTATTATGGTATAATAGATGTAAACAAATTTCATTATTTTTCTTCTTCTCCATCACTAAATTTTAGGTTACTTCTTCACCAAGAAACTAAGTTAAAAGACTATTACTTAATGACACATATTTCATATACATTTGAAATAATTCAAATTATCTAATGATTCTCGACAGTATATTTATTCACCAAATTCATATTGTATTATGGTATAATAGATGAAAACGATTTCAATATTTTTCTTCTTCTCCATCACTAAATTTTAGGTTACTTCTTCACCAAGAAACTAAGTCAAAAGACTATTAATTAATGACACATATTTCATATACATTTTGTAATAACTCAAATTATCTAATGATTCTCGATAGTATATTTATTCACCAAATTCATATTGTATTATGATATAATAGATGTAAACGATTTCAGTATTTTTCTTCTTCTCCATCACTAAATTTTAGGTTACTTTTTCTCCAAGAAGCTAAGTTAAAAGACTATTAATTAATGACACATATTCCATATACATTGATAATAACTCAAATTATATAATGAGGCCCGGTAGTATATTTATTCACCATATTCATATTTTATTATGGTATAATAGATGTAAACAATTTCAATATTTTTCTTCTTCTCCATCACCAAATTTTAGGTTACTTCATCACTAAGAAACTAAGTTAAAAGACTATTACTTAATAAAACATATTCCATATACATTTGAAATAATTCAAATTATATAATGAGTCTCGATAGTATATTTATTCACCAAATTCATATTGTATTATGGTATAATAGATTTAAACAATTTCATTATTTTTCTTCTTCTCTATCACCAAATTTTAGGTTACTTCATCACCAAGAAACTAAGTTAAAAGATTATTAATTAATGACACATATTCCACATACATTGGTAATAATTCAAATTATATAATGAGTCTCGATAGTATATTTATTCACCAAATTCATATTGTATTATGGTATAATAGATGTAAACGATTTTAGTATTTTTCTTCTTCTCCATCAGTAAATTTAGGTTACTTCTTCACCAAGAAACTAAGTTAAAAGACTATTAATTATTGACACATATTCCATATACATTGGTAATAACTCAAATTATATAATGAGGCCCGGTAGTATATTTATTCACCATATTCATATTCTATTACGGTATAATAGCTGTAAACAATTTCAATATTTTTCTTCTTCTCCATCACCAAATTTTAGGTTACTTCGTCACTAAGAAACTAAGTTAAAAGACTATTACTTAATGATACATATTCCATATACATTTGAAATAATTCAAATTATCTAATGATTCTCGACAGTATATATATTCACCATATTCATATTGTATTATGGTATAATAGATGTAAACAATTTCAATATTTTCTTCTTCTCCATCACCAAAGTTTAGATTATTTCATCACTAAGAAACTAAGTTAAAAGACCATTAATTGATGACACATATTCCATATACATTGGTTATAGTTCAAATTATATAATGAGACCTTGTAGTATATTTATTCACCATATTCATATGGTATTATGGTATAATAGATGTAAACAATTTCAGTATTTTCTTCTTCTCCATCACCAAATTTTAGGTTACTTCATCACCAAGAAACTAAGTTAAAAGACTATTAATTAATGACACATATTCCACATACATCGGTAATAATTCAAATTATATAATGAGTCTCGATAGTATATTTATTCACCAAATTCATATTGTATTATGGTATAATAGATGTAAACAATTTCATTATTTTTCTTCTTCTCCATCACTAAATTCTAGGTAACTTCTTCACCAAGAAACTAAGTTAAAAGACCATTAATTAATGACACATATTTCATATACATTGGTAATAACTCAAATTATATAATGAGGCCCGGTAGTATATTTATTCACCATATTCATATTCTATTATGGTATAATAGATGTAAACAATTTCAATATTTTTCTTCTTCTCCATCAACAAATTTAGGTTACTTCATCACTAAGAAACTAAGTTAAAGGACTATTACTAAATGACACATATTCCATATACATTTGAAATAAATCAAATTATATAATGAGTCTGGATAGTATATATATTCACCAAATTCAAATTGTATTTTGGTATAATAGATGTAAATAATTTCATTATTTTTCTTCTACTCCATCACTAAATTTTAGGTTACTTTTTCATCAAGAAACTAAGTTAAAAGACCATTAATTAATGACACATATTCCATATACATTGGTAATAACTCAAATTATATAATAAGGCCCGGTAGTATATTTATTCACCATATTTATATTCTATTGTGGTATAATAGATGTAAACAATTTCAATATTTTTCTTCTTCTCCATCACCAAATTTTAGGTTAGTTCATCACTAAGAAACTAAGTTAAAAGACTATTACTTAATGACACATATTCCATATACATTTGAAATAATTCAAATTATCTAATGAGTCTAGATAGTATATTTATTCACCATATTCATATTGTATTATGGTATAATAGATGTAAACAATTTTAGTATTTTTTTCTTCTCCATCACCAAATTTTAGATTACTTCATCACTAAGAAACTAAGTTAAAAGACCTTTAATTGATGACACATAATCCATATACATTGGTTATAATTCAAATTATATAATGAGACCTTGTAGTATATTTATTCACCATATTCATATTATATTATGGTATAATAGATGTAAACAATTTCAGTATTTTCTTCTTCTCCATCACCAAATTTTAGGTTACTTCATCACCAAGAAACTAAGTTAAAAGACTATTAATTAAAGTCACATATTCCACATACATTGGTAATAATTCAAATTATATAATGAGTCTCGATAGTATATTTATTCACCAAATTCATATTGTATTATGGAATAATAGATGTAAACAAATTTCATTATTTTTCTTCTTCTCCATCACTAAATTTTAGGTTACTTCTTCACCAAGAAACTAAGTTAAAAGACTATTACTTAATGACACATATTCCATATACATTTGAAATAATTCAAATTATCTAATGATTCTCGACAGTATATTTATTCAACAAATTCATATTGTATTATGGTATAATAGATGAAAACGATTTCAATATTTTTCTTCTTCTCCATCACTAAATTTTAGGTTACTTCTTCACCAAGAAACTAAGTCAAAAGACTATTAATTAATGACACATATTCCATATAAATTTTGTAATAACTCAAATTATCTAATGATTCTCGATAGTATATTTATTCACCAAATTCATATTGTATTATGATATAATAGATGTAAACGATTTCAGTATTTTTCTTCTTCTCCATCACTAAATTTTAGGTTACTTTTTCTCCAAGAAACTAAGTTAAAAGACTATTAATTAATGACACATATTCCATATACATTGGTAATAACTCAAATTATATAATGAGGCCCGGTAGTATATTTATTCACCATATTCATATTTTATTATGGTATAATAGATGTAGACAATTTCAATATTTTTCTTCTTCTCCATCACCAAATTTTAGGTTACTTCATCACTAAGAAACTAAGTTAAAAGACTATTACTTTATGAAACATATTCCATATACATTTGAAATAATTCAAATTATATAATGAGTCTCGATAGTATATTTATTCACCAAATTCATATTGTATTATGGTATAATAGATGTAAACAATTTCATTATTTTTCTTCTTCTCTATCACCAAATTTTAGGTTACTTCATCACAAAGAAACTAAGTTAAAAGATTATTAATTAATGACACATATTCCACATACATTGGTAATAATTCAAATTATATAATGAGTCTCGATAGTATATTTATTCACCAAATTCATATTGTATTATGGTATAATAGATGTAAACGATTTTAGTATTTTTCTTCTTCTCCATCAGTAAATTTAGGTTACTTATTCACCAAGAAACTAAGTTAAAAGACTATTAATTATTGACACATATTCCATATACATTGGTAATAACTCAAATTATATAATGAGGCCCGGTAGTATATTTATTCACCATATTCATATTCTATTACGGTATAATAGCTATAAACAATTTCAATATTTTTCTTCTTCTCCATCACCAAATTTTAGGTTACTTCGTCACTAAGAAACTAAGTTAAAAAAGACTATTACTTAATGACACATATTCCATATACATTTGAAATAATTCAAATTATCTAATGATTCTCGACAGTATATATATTCACCATATTCATATTGTATTATGGTATAATAGATGTAAACAATTTCAATATTTTCTTCTTCTCCATCACCAAAGTTTAGATTATTTCATCACTAAGAAACTAAGTTAAAAGACCATTAATTGATGACACATATTCCATATACATTGGTTATAGTTCAAATTATATAATGAGACCTTGTAGTATATTTATTCACCATATTCATATTGTATTATGGTATAATAGATGTAAACAATTTCAGTATTTTCTTCTTCTCCATCACCAAATTTTAGGTTACTTCATCACCAAGAAACTAAGTTAAAAGACTATTAATTAATGACACATATTCCACATACATCGGTAATAATTCAAATTATATAATGAGTCTCGATAGTATATTTATTCACCAAATTCATATTGTATTATGGTATAATAGATGTAAACAATTTCATTATTTTTCTTCTTCTCCATCACTAAATTTTAGGTAACTTCTTCACCAAGAAACTAAGTTAAAAGACCATTAATTAATGACACATATTTCATATACATTGGTAATAACTCAAATTATATAATGAGGCCCGGTAGTATATTTATTCACCATATTCATATTCTATTATGGTATAATAGATGTAAACAATTTCAATATTTTTCTTCTTCTCCATCAACAAATTTTAGGTTACTTCATCACTAAGAAACTAAGTTAAAGGACTATTACTAAATGACACATATTCCATATACATTTGAAATAAATCAAATTATATAATGAGTCTGGATAGTATATATATTCACCAAATTCAAATTGTATTATGGTATAATAGATGTAAACAATTTCATTATTTTTCTTCTACTCCATCACTAAATTTTAGGTTACTTTTTCATCAAGAAACTAAGTTAAAAGACCATTAATTAATGACACATATTCCATATACATTGGTAATAACTCAAATTATATAATAAGGCCCGGTAGTATATTTATTCACCATATTTATATTCTATTGTGGTATAATAGATGTAAACAATTTCAATATTTTTCTTCTTCTCCATCACCAAATTTTAGGTTAGTTCATCACTAAGAAACTAAGTTAAAAGACTATTACTTAATGACACATATTCCATATACATTTG
Source organism: Vicia faba (assembly GCA_948472305.1). Taxonomy (NCBI): domain Eukaryota; kingdom Viridiplantae; phylum Streptophyta; class Magnoliopsida; order Fabales; family Fabaceae; genus Vicia; species Vicia faba. The sequence goes on along the minus strand of CATIWC010002298.1, from coordinate 81,869 downwards.
AAATAATTCAAATTATCTAATGAGTCTAGATAGTATATTTATTCACCATATTCATATTGTATTATGGTATAATAGATGTAAACAATTTTAGTATTTTTTTCTTCTCCATCACCAAATTTTAGATTACTTCATCACTAAGAAACTAAGTTAAAAGACCTTTAATTGATGACACATAATCCATATACATTGGTTATAATTCAAATTATATAATGAGACCTTGTAGTATATTTATTCACCATATTCATATTATATTATGGTATAATAGATGTAAACAATTTCAGTATTTTCTTCTTCTCCATCACCAAATTTTAGGTTACTTCATCACCAAGAAACTAAGTTAAAAGACTATTAATTAATGTCACATATTCCACATACATTGGTAATAATTCAAATTATATAATGAGTCTCGATAGTATATTTATTCACCAAATTCATATTGTATTATGGAATAATAGATGTAAACAAATTTCATTATTTTTCTTCTTCTCCATCACTAAATTTTAGGTTACTTCTTCACCAAGAAACTAAGTTAAAAGACTATTACTTAATGACACATATTCCATATACATTTGAAATAATTCAAATTATCTAATGATTCTCGACAGTATATTTATTCAACAAATTCATATTGTATTATGGTATAATAGATGAAAACGATTTCAATATTTTTCTTCTTCTCCATCACTAAATTTTAGGTTACTTCTTCACCAAGAAACTAAGTCAAAAGACTATTAATTAATGACACATATTCCATATACATTTTGTAATAACTCAAATTATCTAATGATTCTCGATAGTATATTTATTCACCAAATTCATATTGTATTATGATATAATAGATGTAAACGATTTCAGTATTTTTCTTCTTCTCCATCACTAAATTTTAGGTTACTTTTTCTCCAAGAAACTAAGTTAAAAGACTATTAATTAATGACACATATTCCATATAGATTGGTAATAACTCAAATTATATAATGAGGCCCGGTAGTATATTTATTCACCATATTCATATTTTATTATGGTATAATAGATGTAAACAATTTCAATATTTTTCTTCTTCTCCATCACCAAATTTTAGGTTACTTCATCACTAAGAAACTAAGTTAAAAGACTATTACTTTATGATACATATTTCATATACATTTGAAATAATTCAAATTATATAATGAGTCTCGATAGTATATTTATTCACCAAATTCATATTGTATTATGGTATAATAGATGTAAACAATTTCATTATTTTTCTTCTTCTCTATCACCAAATTTTAGGTTACTTCATCACAAAGAAACTAAGTTAAAAGATTATTAATTAATGACACATATTCCACATACATTGGTAATAATTCAAATTATATAATGAGTCTCGATAGTATATTTATTCACCAAATTCATATTGTATTATGGTATAATAGATGTAAACGATTTTAGTATTTTTCTTCTTCTCCATCAGTAAATTTAGGTTACTTCTTCACCAAGAAACTAAGTTAAAAGACTATTAATTATTGACACATATTCCATATACATTGGTAATAACTCAAATTATATAATGAGGCCCGGTAGTATATTTATTCACCATATTCATATTCTATTACGGTATAATAGCTGTAAACAATTTCAAAATTTTTCTTCTTCTCCATCACCAAATTTTAGGTTACTTGGTCACTAAGAAACTAAGTTAAAAGACTATTACTTAATGACACATATTCCATATACATTTGAAATAATTCAAATTATCTAATGATTCTCGACAGTATATATATTCACCATATTCATATTGTATTATGGTATAATAGATGTAAACAATTTCAATATTTTTTTCTTCTCCATCACCAAAGTTTAGATTATTTCATCACTAAGAAACTAAGTTAAAAGACCATTAATTGATGACACATATTCCATATACATTGTTTATAGTTCAAATTATATAATGAGACCTTGTAGTATATTTATTCACCATATTCATATTGTATTATGGTATAATAGATGTAAACAATTTCAGTATTTTCTTCTTCTCCATCACCAAATTTTAGGTTACTTCATCACCAAGAAACTAAGTTAAAAGACTATTAATTAATGACACATATTCCACATACATCGGTAATAATTCAAATTATATAATGAGTCTCGATAGTATATTTATTCACCAAATTCATATTGTATTATGGTATAATAGATGTAAACAATTTCATTATTTTTCTTCTTCTCCATCACTAAATTTTAGGTAACTTCTTCACCAAGAAACTAAGTTAAAAGACCATTAATTAATGACACATATTTCATATACATTGGTAATAACTCAAATTATATAAGGAGGCCCGGTAGTATATTTATTCACCATATTCATATTCTATTATGGTATAATAGATGTAAACAATTTCAATATTTTTCTTCTTCTCCATCAACAAATTTTAGGTTACTTCATCACTAAGAAACTAAGTTAAAGGACTATTACTAAATGACACATATTCCATATACATTTGAAATAAATCAAATTATATAATGAGTCTGGATAGTATATATATTCACCAAATTCAAATTGTATTATGGTATAATAGATGTAAACAATTTCATTATTTTTCTTCTACTCCATCACTAAATTTTAGGTTACTTTTTCATCAAGAAACTAAGTTAAAAGACCATTAATTAATGACACATATTCCATATACATTGGTAATAACTCAAATTATATAATAAGGCCCGGTAGTATATTTATTCACCATATTTATATTCTATTGTGGTATAATAGATGTAAACAATTTCAATATTTTTCTTCTTCTCCATCACCAAATTTTAGGTTAGTTCATCACTAAGAAACTAAGTTAAAAGACTATTACTTAATGACACATATTACATATACATTTGAAATAATTCAAATTATCTAATGAGTCTAGATAGTATATTTATTCACCATATTCATATTGTATTATGGTATAATAGATGTAAACAATTTTAGTATTTTTTTCTTCTCCATCACCAAATTTTAGATTACTTCATCACTAAGAAACTAAGTTAAAAGACCTTTAATTGATGACACATATTCCATATACATTGGTTATAATTCAAATTATATAATGAGACCTTGTAGTATATTTATTCACCATATTCATATTATATTATGGTATAATAGATGTAAACAATTTCAGTATTTTCTTCTTCTCCATCACCAAATTTTAGGTTACTTCATCACCAAGAAACTAAGTTAAAAGACTATTAATTAATGTCACATATTCCACATACATTGGTAATAATTCAAATTATATAATGAGTCTCGATAGTATATTTATTCACCAAATTCATATTGTATTATGGAATAATAGATGTAAACAAATTTCATTATTTTTCTTCTTCTCCATCACTAAATTTTAGGTTACTTCTTCACCAAGAAACTAAGTTAAAAGACTATTACTTAATGACACATATTCCATATACATTTGAGATAATTCAAATTATCTAATGATTCTCGACAGTATATTTATTCAACAAATTCATATTGTATTATGGTATAATAGATGAAAACGATTTCAATATTTTTCTTCTTCTCCATCACTAAATTTTAGGTTACTTCTTCACCAAGAAACTAAGTCAAAAGACTATTAATTAATGACACATATTCCATATACATTTTGTAATAACTCAAATTATCTAATGATTCTCGACAGTATATTTATTCAACAAATTCATATTGTATTATGATATAATAGATGTAAACGATTTCAGTATTTTTCTTCTTCTCCATCACTAAATTTTAGGTTACTTTTTCTCCAAGAAACTAAGTTAAAAGACTATTAATTAATGACACATATTCCATATACATTGGTAATAACTCAAATTCTATAATGAGGCCCGGTAGTATATTTATTCACCATATTCATATTTTATTATGGTATAATAGATGTAAACAATTTCAATATTTTTCTTCTTCTCCATCACCAAATTTTAGGTTACTTCATCACTAAGAAACTAAGTTAAAAGACTATTACTTTATGAAACATATTCCATATACATTTGAAATAATTCAAATTATATAATGAGTCTCGATAGTATATTTATTCACCAAATTCATATTGTATTATGGTATAATAGATGTAAATAATTTCATTATTTTTCTTCTTCTCTATCACCAAATTTTAGGTTACTTCATCACAAAGAAACTAAGTTAAAAGATTATTAATTAATGACACATATTCCACATACATTGGTAATAATTCAAATTATATAATGAGTCTCGATAGTATATTTATTCACCAAATTCATATTGTATTATGGTACAATAGATGTAAACGATTTTAGTATTTTTCTTCTTCTCCATCAGTAAATTTAGGTTACTTCTTCACCAAGAAACTAAGTTAAAAGACTATTAATTATTGACACATATTCCATATACATTGGTAATAACTCAAATTATATAATGAGGCCCGGTAGTATATTTATTCACCATATTCATATTCTATTACGGTATAATAGCTGTAAACAATTTCAATATTTTTCTTCTTCTCCATCACCAAATTTTAGGTTACTTCGTCACTAAGAAACTAAGTTAAAAGACTATTACTTAATGACACATATTCCATATACATTTGAAATAATTCAAATTATCTAATGATTCTCTACAGTATATATATTCACCATATTCATATTGTATTATGGTATAATAGATGTAAACAATTTCAATATTTTCTTCTTCTCCATCACCAAAGTTTAGATTATTTCATCACTAAGAAACTAAGTTAAAAGACCATTAATTGATGACACATATTCCATATACATTGGTTATAGTTCAAATTATATAATGAGACCTTGTAGTATATTTATTCACCATATTCATATTGTATAATGGTATAATAGATGTAAACAATTTCAGTATTTTCTTCTTCTCCATCACCAAATTTTAGGTTACTTCATCACCAAGAAACTAAGTTAAAAGACTATTAATTAATGACACATATTCCACATACATCGGTAATAATTCAAATTATATAATGAGTCTCGATAGTATATTTATTCACCAAATTTATATTGTATTATGGTATAATAGATGTAAACAATTTCATTATTTTTTTCTTCTCCATCACTAAATTTTAGGTAACTTCTTCACCAAGAAACTAAGTTAAAAGACCATTAATTAATGACACATATTTCATATACATTGGTAATAACTCAAATTATATAATGAGGCCCGGTAGTATATTTATTCACCATATTCATATTCTATTATGGTATAATAGATGTAAACAATTTCAATATTTTTCTTCTTCTCCATCAACAAATTTAGGTTACTTCATCACTAAGAAACTAAGTTAAAGGACTATTACTAAATGACACATATTCCATATACATTTGAAATAAATCAAATTATATAATGAGTCTGGATAGTATATATATTCACCAAATTCAAATTGTATTATGGTATAATAAATGTAAACAATTTCATTATTTTTCTTCTACTCCATCACTAAATTTTAGGTTACTTTTTCATCAAGAAACTAAGTTAAAAGACCATTAATTAATGACACATATTCCATATACATTGGTAATAACTCAAATTATATAATAAGGCCCGGTAGTATATTTATTCACCATATTTATATTCTATTGTGGTATAATAGATGTAAACAATTTCAATATTTTTCTTCTTCTCCATCACCAAATTTTAGGTTAGTTCATCACTAAGAAACTAAGTTAAAAGACTATTACTTAATGACACATATTCCATATACATTTGAAATAATTCAAATTATCTAATGAGTCTAGATAGTATATTTATTCACCATATTCATATTGTATTATGGTATAATAGATGTAAACAGTTTTAGTATTTTTTTGCTTCTCCATCACCAAATTTTAGATTACTTCATCACTAAGAAACTAAGTTAAAAGACCTTTAATTGATGACACATATTCCATATACATTGGTTATAATTCAAATTATATAATGAGACCTTGTAGTATATTTATTCACCATATTCATATTGTATTATGGTATAATAGATGTAAACAATTTCAGTATTTTCTTCTTCTCCATCACCAAATTTTAGGTTACTTCATCACCAAGAAACTAAGTTAAAAGACTATTAATTAATGTCACATATTCCACATACATTGGTAATAATTCAAATTATATAATGAGTCTCGATAGTATATTTATTCACCAAATTCATATTGTATTATGGAATAATAGATGTAAACAAATTTCATTATTTTTCTTCTTCTCCATCACTAAATTTTAGGTTACTTCTTCACCAAGAAACTAAGTTAAAAGACTATTACTTAATGACACATATTCCATATACATTTGAAATAATTCAAATTATCTAATGATTCTCGACAGTATATTTATTCACCAAATTCATATTGTATTATGGTATAATAGATGAAAACGATTTCAATATTTTTCTTCTTCTCCATCACTAAATTTTAGGTTACTTCTTCACCAAGAAACTAAGTCAAAAGACTATTAATTAATGACACATATTCCATATACATTTTGTAATAACTCAAATTATCTAATGATTCTCGATAGTATATTTATTCACCAAATTCATATTGTATTATGATATAATAGATGTAAACGATTTCAGTATTTTTCTTCTTCTCCATCACTAAATTTTAGGTTACTTTTTCTCCAAGAAACTAAGTTAAAAGACTATTAATTAATGACACATATTCCATATACATTGGTAATAACTCAAATTATATAATGAGGCCCGGTAGTATATTTATTCACCATATTCATATTTTATTATGGTATAATAGATGTAAACAATTTCAATATTTTTCTTCTTCTCCATCACCAAATTTTAGGTTACTTCATCACTAAGAAACTAAGTTAAAAGACTATTACTTAATGAAACATATTCCATATACATTTGAAATAATTCAAATTATATAATGAGTCTCGATAGTATATTTATTCACCAAATTCATATTGTATTATGGTATAATAGATGTAAACAAATTTCATTATTTTTCTTCTTCTCCATCACTAAATTTTAGCTTACTTCTTCACCAAGAAACTAAGTTAAAAGACTATTACTTAATGACACATATTCCATATACATTTGAAATAATTCAGATTATCTAATGATTCTCGACAGTATATTTATTCACCAAATTCATATTGTATTATGGTATAATAGATGTAAACGATTTCAATATTTTTCTTCTTCTCCATCACTAAATTTTAGGTTACTTCTTCACCAAGAAACTAAGTTAAAAGACTATTAATTAATAACACATATTCCATATACATTGGTAATAACTCAAATTATATAATGAGGCCCAGTAGTATATTTATTCACCATATTCATATTTTATTATGGTATAATAGATGTAAACAATTTCATTATTTTTCTTCTTCTCTATCACCAAATTTTAGGTTACTTCATCACCAAGAAACTAAGTTAAAAGATTATTAATTAATGACACATATTCCACATACATTGGTAATAATTCAAATTATATAATGAGTCTCGATAGTATATTTATTCACCAAATTCATATTGTATTATGGTATAATAGATGTATACGATTTCAATATTTTTCTTCTTCTCCATCATTAAATTTAGGTTACTTCTTCACCAAGAAACTAAGTTAAAAGAATATTAATTATTGACACATATTCCATATACATTGGTAATAACTCAAATTATATAATGAGGCCCGGTAGTATATGTATTCACCATATTCATATTCTATTACGGTATAAAAGGTGTAAACGATTTCAATATTTTTCTTCTTCTTCATCACCAAATTTTAGGTTACTTCGTCACTAAGAAACTAAGTTAAAATACTATTACTTAATGACACATATTCCATATACATTTGAAATAATTCAAATTATCTAATGATTACCTATAGTTTATTTATTCACCATATTCATATTGTATTATGGTATAATAGATGTAAACGATTTTATTTTCTTCTTCTCAATCACCAAATTTTAGGTTACTTCTTCACCAAGAAACAAAGTTAAAAGACTATTAATTAATGACACATATTCCATATACATTGGTAATAACTCAAATTATATAATGAGGCCCAGTAGTATACTTATTCACTATATTTATATTCTATTATGGTATAATAGATGTAAACAATTTCAATATTTTTCTTCTTCTCCATCACCAAATTTTAGGTTAGTTCATCAATAAGAAACTAAGTTAAAAGACTATTACTTAATGACACATATTCCATATACATTTGAAATAATTTAAATTATCTAATGAGTCTAGATAGTATATTTATTCACCATATTCATATTGTATTATGGTATAATAGATGTAGACAATTTTAGTATTTTCTTCTTCTCCATCACCAAATTTTTGATTACTTCATCACTAAGAAACTAAGTTAAAAGACCATTAATTGATGACACATATTCCATATACATTGGTTATAATTCAAATTATATAATGAGACCTTGTAGTATATTTATTCACCATATTCATATTGTATTATCGTATAATAGATGTAAACAATTTCAGTATTTTCTTCTTCTCCATCACCAAATTTTAGGTTACTTCATCACCAAGAAACTAAGTTAAAAGACTATTAATTAATGACACATATTCCACATACATCGGTAATAATTCAAATTATATAATGAGTCTCGATAGTATATTTATTCACCAAATTCATATTGTATTATGGTATAATAGATGTAAACAATTTCATTATTTTTCTTCTTCTCCGTCACCAAATTTTAGGTTACTTCATCACCAAGAAACTAAGTTAAAAGACTATTAATTAATGACACATATTCCACATACATTGGTAATAATTCAAATTATATAATGAGTCTCGATAGTATATTTATTCACCAAATTCATATTGTATTATGGTATAATAGATGAAAACGATTTCATTATTTTTCTTCTTCTCCATCATTAAATTTTAGGTTACTTCTTCACCAAGAAACTAAGTGAAAAGACTATTAATTAATGACACATATTCCATATACTTTTTGTAATAACTCAAATTATCTAATGATTCTCGATAGTATATTTATTCACTATATTCATATTGTATTATGGTATAATAGATGTAAACGATTTCAGTATTTTCTTCTTCTCCATCACCAAATTTTAGATTACTTTTTCATCAAGAAACTAAGTTAAAAGACCATTAATTAATGACATATATTCCATATACATTGGTAATAACTCAAATTATATAATGAGGCCCATTAGTATATTTATTCACCATATTTATATTCTATTATGGTATAATAGATGTAAACAATTTCAATATTTTTCTTCTTCTCCATCACCAAATTTTAGGTTAGTTCATCACTAAGAAACTAAGTTAAAAGACTATTACTTAATGACACATATTCCATATATATTTGAAATAATTCAAATTATCTAATGAGTCTAGATAGTATATTTATTCACCATATTCATATTGTATTATGGTATAATAGATGTAAACAATTTTAGTATTTTCTTCTTCTTCATCACCAAATTTTAGATTACTTCATCACTAAGAAACTAAGTTAAAAGACCATTAATTGATGACACATATTCCATATGCATTGGTTATAATTCAAATTATATAATGAGACCTTGTAGTATATTTATTCACCATATTCATATTGTATTATGGTATAATAGATGTAAACAATTTCAATATTTTCTTCTTCTCCATCACCAAATTTTAGGTTACTTCATCACCAAGAAACTAAGTTAAAAGACTGTTAATTAATGACACATATTCCACATACATTGGTAATAATTCAAATTATATAATGAGTCTCGATAGTATATTTATTCACCAAATTCATATTGTATTATGGTATAATAGATGTAAACAAATTTCATTATTTTTCTTCTTCTCCATCACTAAATTTTAGGTTACTTCTTCACCAAGAAACTAAGTTAAAAGACTATTACTTAATGACACATATTCTATATACATTTGAAATAATTCAAATTATCTAATGATTCTCGACAGTATATTTATTCACCAAATTCATATTGTATTATTGTATAATAGATGTAAACGATTTCAATATTTTTCTTCTTCTCCATCACTAAATTTTAGGTTACTTCTTCACCAAGAAACTAAGTGAAAAGACTATTAATTAATGACACATATTCCATATACATTTTGTAATAACTCAAATTATCTAATGATTCTCGATAGTATATTTATTCACCAAAAATTTATATTGTATTATGGTATAATAGATTTAAACGATTTCAGTATTTTTCTTCTTCTCCATCACTAAATTTTAGGTTACTTTTTCTCCCAGAAACTAAGTTAAAAGACTATTAATTAATGACACATATTCCATATACATTGGTAATAACTCAAATTATATAATGAGGCCCGGTAGTATATTTATTCACCATATTCATATTTTATTATGGTATAATAGATGTAAATAATTTCAATATTTTTCTTCTTCTCCATCACCAAATTTTAGGTTACTTCATCACTAAGAAACTAAGTTAAAAGACTATTACTTAATGACACATATTCCATATACATTTGAAATAATTCAAATTATATAATGAGTCTCGATAGTATATTTATTCACCAAATTCATATTGTATTATGGTATAATAGATGTAAACAAATTTCATTATTTTTCTTCTTCTCCATCACTAAATTTTAGGTTACTTCTTCACTAAGAAACTAAGTTAAAAGACTATTACTTAATGACACATATTCCATATACATTTGAAATAATTCAAATTAACTAATGATTCTATTCACCAAATTCATATTGTATTATGGTATAATAGATGTAAACGATTTCAATATTTTTCTTCTTCTCCATCACTAAATTTTAGGTTACTTCTTCACCAAGAAACTAAGTTAAAAGACTATTACTTAATGACACATATTCTATATACATTTGAAATAATTCAAATTATCTAATGATTCTCGACAGTATATTTATTCACCAAATTCATATTGTATTATTGTATAATAGATGTAAACGATTTCAATATTTTTCTTCTTCTCCATCACTAAATTTTAGGTTACTTTTTCACCAAGAAACTAAGTGAAAAGATTATTAATTAATGACACATATTCCATATACATTTTGTAATAACTCAAATTATCTAATGATTCTCGATAGTATATTTATTCACCAAATTCATTTTGTATTATGGTATAATAGATGTAAACGATTTCAGTATTTGTCTTCTTCTCCATCACTAAATTTTAGGTTACTTTTTCTCCAAGAAACTAAGTTAAAAGACTATTAATTAATGACACATATTCCATATACATTGGTAATAACTAAAATTAGATAATGAGCCCCGGTAGTATATTTATTCACCATATTCATATTTTATTATGGTATAATAGATGTAAACAATTTCAATATTTTTCTTCTTCTCCATCACCAAATTTTAGGTTACTTCATCACTAAGAAAGTAAGTTAAAAGACTATTACTTAATGACACATATTCCATATACATTTGAAATAATTCAAATTATATAATGAGTCTCGATAGTATATTTATTCACTAAATTCATATTGTATTATGGTATAATAAATGTAAAAAATTTCATTATTTTTATTCTTCTCTATCACCAAATTTTAGGTTACTTCATCACCAAGAAACTAAGTTAAAAGATTATTAATTAATGACACATATTCCACATACATTGGTAATAATTCAAATTATATAATGAGTCTCAGTAGTATATTTATTCACCAAATTCATATTGTATTATGGTATAATAGATGTAAACGATTTTAGTATTTATCTTCTTCTCCATCACTAAATTTAGGTTACTTCTTCACCAAGAAACTAAGTTAAAAGAATATTAATTATTGACACATATTCCATATACATTGGTAATAACTCAAATTATATAATGAGGCCCGGTAGTATATTTATTCACCATATTCATATTCTATTACGGTATAATAGCTGTAAACAATTTCAATATTTTTCTTCTTCTCCATCACCAAATTTTAGGTTACTTCGTCACTAAGAAACTAAGTTAAAAGACTATTACTTAATGACACATATTCTATATACATTTGAAATAATTCAAATTATCTAATGATTCTCGACAGTATATATATTCACCATATTCATATTGTATTATGGTATAATAGATGTAAACGATTTCAGTATTTTCTTCTTCTCAATCACCAAATTTTAGGTTACTTCTTCACCAAGAAACTAAGTTAAAAGACCATTAATTAATGACACATATTCCATATACATTGGTAATAACTCAAATTATATAATGAGGCCCAGTAGTATACTTATTCACCATATTTATATTCTATTATGGTATAATAGATGTAAACAATTTCAACATTTTTCTTCTTCTCCATCACCAAATTTTAGGTTAGTTCATCACTAAGAAACTAAGTTAAAAGACTATTACTTAATGACACATATTCCATATACATTTGAAATAATTCAAATTATCTAATGAGTCTAGATAGTATATTTATTCACCATATTCATATTGTATTATGGTATAATAGATGTAAACAATTTTAGTATTTTCTTCTTCTCCATCACCAAATTTTTGATTACTTCATCACTAAGAAACTAAGTTAAAAGACCATTAATTGATGACACATATTCCATATACATTGGTTATAATTCAAATTATATAATGAGACCTTGTAGTATATTTATTCACCATATTCATATTGTATTATCGTATAAGAGATGTAAACAATTTCAGTGTTTTCTTCTTCTCCATCACCAAATTTTAGGTTACTTAATCACCAAGAAACTAAGTTAAAAGACTATTAATTAATGACACATATTCCACATACATTGGTAATAATTCAAATTATATAATGAGTCTCGATAGTATATTTATTCACCAAATTCATATTGTATTATGGTATAATAGATGAAAACGATTTCATTATTTTTCTTCTTCTCCATCATTAAATTTTAGGTTACTTCTTCACCAAGAAACTAAGTGAAAAGACTATTAATTAATGACACATATTCCATATACTTTTTGTAATAACTCAAATTATCTAATGATTCTCGATAGTATATTTATTCACTATATTCATATTGTATTATGGTATAATAGATGTAAACGATTTCAGTATTTTCTTCTTCTCCATCACCAAATTTTAGATTACTTTTTCATCAAGAAACTAAGTTAAAAGACCATTAATTAATGACATATATTCCATATACATTGGTAATAACTCAAATTATATAATGAGGCCCATTAGTATATTTATCCACCATATTTATATTCTATTATGGTATAATAGATGTAAACAATTTCAATATTTTTCTTCTTCTCCATCACCAAATTTTAGGTTAGTTCATCACTAAGAAACTAAGTTAAAAGACTATTACTTAATGACACATATTCCATATATATTTGAAATAATTCAAATTATCTAATGAGTCTAGATAGTATATTTATTCACCATATTCATATTGTATTATGGTATAATAGATGTAAACAATTTTAGTATTTTCTTCTTCTTCATCACCAAATTTTAGATTACTTCATCACTAAGAAACTAAGTTAAAAGACCATTAATTGATGACACATATTCCATATGCATTGGTTATAATTCAAATTATATAATGAGACCTTGTAGTATATTTATTCACCATATTCATATTGTATTATGGTATAATAGATGTAAACAATTTCAATATTTTCTTCTTCTCCATCACCAAATTTTAGGTTACTTCATCACCAAGAAACTAAGTTAAAAGACTGTTAATTAATGACACATATTCCACATACATTGGTAATAATTCAAATTATATAATGAGTCTCGATAGTATATTTATTCACCAAATTCATATTGTATTATGGTATAATAGATGTAAACAAATTTCATTATTTTTCTTCTTCTCCATCACTAAATTTTAGGTTACTTCTTCACCAAGAAACTAAGTTAAAAGACTATTACTTAATGACACATATTCTATATACATTTGAAATAATTCAAATTATCTAATGATTCTCGACAGTATATTTATTCACCAAATTCATATTGTATTATGGTATAATAGATGTAAACGATTTCAATATTTTTCTTCTTCTCCATCACTAAATTTTAGGTTACTTCTTCACCAAGAAACTAAGTTAAAAGACTATTAATTAATGACACATATTCCATATACATTTTGTAATAACTCAAATTATCTAATGATTCTCGATAGTATAATTATTCACTAAATTCAAATTGTATTATGGTATAATAGATGTAAACGATTTCAGTATTTTTCTTCTTCTCCATCACTAAATTTTAGGTTACTTCTTCTCCAAGAAACTAAGTTAAAAGACTATTAATTAATGACACATATTCCCTATACATTGGTAATAACTCAAATTATATAATGAGGCCCGGTAGTAGATTTATTCACCATATTCATATTTTATTTCGGTATAATAGATGTAAACAATTTCAATATTTTTTTCTTCTCCATCACCAAATTTTAGGTTACTTCATCACTAAGAAACTAAGTTAAAAGACTATTACTTAATGACACATATTCCATATACATTTGAAATAATTCAAATTATATAATGAGTCTCGATAGTATATTTATTCACCAAATTCATATTGTATTATGGTATAATAGATGTAAACAATTTCATTATTTTTCTTCTTCTCTATCACCAAATTTAAGGTTACTTCATCACCAAGAAACTAAGTTAAAAGATTATTAATTAATGACACATATTCCACATACATTGGTAATAATTCAAATTATATAATGAGTCTCGATAGTATATTTATTCACCAAATTCATATTGTATTATGGTATAATAGATGTAAACGATTTCAATATTTTTCTTCTTCTCCTTCATTAAATTTAGGTTACTTCTTTACCAAGAAACTAAGTTAAAAGACTATTAATTATTGACACATATTCCATATACATTGGTAATAACTCAAATTATATAATGAGGCTCGGTAGTATATTTATTCACCATATTCATATTCTATTACGGTATAATAGATGTAAACAATTTCAATATTTTTCTTCTTCTCCATCACTAAATTTTAGGTTACTTCGTCACTAAGAAACTAAGTTAAAATACTATTACTTAATGACACATATTCCATATACATTTGAAATAATTCAAATTATCTAATGGTATAATAGATGTAAATGATTTTATTTTCTTCTTCTCAATCACCAAATTTTAGGTTACTTCTTCACCAAGAAACTAAGTTAAAAGACTATTAATTAATGACACATATTCCATATACATTTAATAACTCAAATTATATAATGAGGCCCGGTAGTATATTTATTCACCATATTCATATTGTATTATTGTATAATAGATGTAAACAATTACAATATTTTTCTTCTTCTCCATCACCAAATTTATGGTTACTTCGTCACTAAGAAACTAAGTTAAAAGACTATTACTTAATGACACATATTCCATATACATTTGAAATAATTCAAATTATCTAATGAGTCTTGATAGTATATTTATTCACCATATTCATATTGTATTATGGTATAATAGATGTAAATAATTTCAGTATTTTCTTCTTCTCCATCACCAAATTTTAGATTACTTCATCACTAAGAAACTAAGTTAAAAGACCATTAATTGATGACACATATTTCATATACATTGGTTATAATTCAAATTATATAATGAGACCTTGTAGTATATTTATTCATCATATTCATATTGTATTATGGTATAATAGGTGTAAACAATTTCAATATTTTTCTACTTCTCCATCACCAAATTTTAGGTTACTTTGTCACTAAGAAACTAAGTTAAATGACTATTACTTAATGACACATATTCCATATACATTTGAAATAATTCAAATTATCTAATGAGTCTCGATAGTATATTTATTCACCATATTCATATTGTATTATGGTATAATAGATGTAAAAAATTTCAGTATTTTATTCTTCTCTATCACCAAATTTTAGATTACTTCATCACTAAGAAACTAAGTTAAAAGACCATTAATTGATGACACATATTCCATATACATTGGTTATAATTCAAATTATATAACGAGACCTTGTAGTATATTTATTCATCATATTCATATTGTATTATGGTATAATAGATGTAAACAATTTCAATATTTTTCTTCTTCTCCATCACCAAATTTTAGGTTACTTCATCATTAAGAAACTAAGTTAAATGACTATTACTTAATGACACATATTTCATATACATTTGAAATAATTCAAATTATCTAATGATTCTCGATAGTATATTTATTCACCATAAACATATTGTATTATGGTATAATAGATGTAAACGATTTCAGTATTTTCTTCTTCTCCATCACCAAATTTTAGATTACTTCATCACTAAGAAACTAAGTTAAAAGACCATTAATTGATGACACATATTCCATATACATTGGTTATAATTCAAATTATATAATGATACCTTGTAGTATATTTATTCACCATATTCATATTGTATTATGGTATAATAGATGTAATCAATTTCAGTATTTTCTTCTTCTCCATCACCAAATTTTACGTTACTTCATCACCAAGAAACTAAATTAAAAGACTATTAATTAATAACACATATTCCACATACATTGGTAATAATTCAAATTATATAATGAGTCTCGATAGTATATTTATTCACCAAATTCATATTGTATTATGGTAAAATAGATGTAAACGATTTCAGTATTTTCTTCTTCTCTGTTGTACCCCAAAATTTGCCCTCTCTTTCTTCGGGAAATCATCTTGGATTTTCAAGGTCCCTCTGAAACAAATCCAAGTCCAGAACTGTCATTTTTTCCTAAGCAGACCTTTTACAAGAGCAAGATGATCACACAAGCTCTGAAGACAGCGTTTTTATCTTGAAAAAAATAATTAATTAAATTAAATTCTAAAGTACTGGAAATTTTTCTCTAAAAAATGAGTGTTTAAGAAAAATCAGCGCTTCAGAACTTCTGGACCAATTCCAGATAGAAATGGTCAGAAGTTGCAAGCTTGGCTCAGCGCAGCCAGAAGTTGGCTCTTCAGCAGCTACATCAGCTCAATCAGAAGTTGTAAACGTGGTTCAATACGTAAGCCTCAGACAGAACATGACTCTTTCAGCAGTTACACAAGCTCAGCCAGAATTTGCTAAAGGAATGCAAAAGAAGCAAGGAAGTCTGAAGGCTTTTTCAGAACATGCTGAAATCAGAAGATGAAAAGGTCGGAAGAATGGGTGTTACACTGATACAGAATCTCTAAGCCCAGGAGTTCCAGAAGCAAATCCAAGGAACGTGTCAGAAAATCAAGAGAATCCCCAGAGTTTGCTAAAGACAACAGGAAGCCAAGGCCAGAGCATGGTTTACGTTGTTCTTGTTGAAACAAAACTGCTGGTTCAAAGTTTGTTTCTATTTACCAGAATATTGATATTGATAAGTCTCATCATCATTTAATGCTCATTAATGCTCCCAACCACTCCTGAACATTCATCCAAGTAATCCCTTCACGTGTGGCTTGGAAAATGCCTTTATGCAGGTTCTCGCATGGGTCTACACGCCACCACCCACTTAATAGGTCACTTCTCTCCAATCCACGCCTGCTGCTGCAGCCTAGGCTGAAGGCTATCTGTTATCACAACTTCCCAGGAATTTCTGTCAAAGAACAATTCAAACTCTGTTGGCGCCTTTAATGACCAAGAAATCCATAAGAGTTTTTGCCTATAAATAGAGAATCATTGTCCACTGAAAAGGGGCGCTTGAAGAAACAGAAAAATTGCTAAGAAAGAAACAGAAATCTTTGGCAAGAAAGTGTTGTGAAACTCTGCCAAAATCTCCAATACTTCATAACTTTGAAGTTCTTACCTTCAAACTTCATTAATTACCCAGTTTTTCTTTGTGAACCAAAAACACCCTTTTCAAACTTCTGACCCTATATACGCATACACCTTCACCTACCTTTTTCAAAGAGAATCTGTCCAGAACACCACCAGAGCCAAAAGCTAGCTTTCATCCACAAACTTTTCCAACAGCCAGGTAAGCACCTGTTGACCTTCATCATGCTACTAAGCATCATCAGCTATGCATGCTCAAATAAACATAATGTAAATATCATGTTGTTGCTGTTTGTATTATGAGGATTTTCATACCTCAGAATGTTCTGAGCTAGTGTAGGACCTGCCTGTGACCTTGTTGGTTCTGCCCTCTGAAACATTTTGACATTTGCTGGATCTGTTCCAAATATGTTTCCTATTTTGTGGAATAACAACAAAATTGCAGATGTTCTGATTAGTACAGGGAAAAGCCAAGTGCTGACTTTGACGTTAGCACATCTGAAGCCTGTTTTGCTGTCGATAATATCAGAACCTCTGAGAGTTATTGTCTTTCCAGCAGAATCAGAACTTCTGGTTTCTCTACTAACAAACTTCTGTCTTGCAGCGCAGGGGAATCAGAACTTCTGATTTCCCCACTAACAGGTTTCTGTTTTGCAGGTGCCAGAGTCAGAAGTTCTGACTCATACAGTTTAACCAAGAGGTTGATCATCTGGCAGCGGATATGAGTCAGAACTTCTGATGACCTCTCAGCAGTGCGCTGGCTCCCTCTCTCTCTCCCTCTATCTTATTTTTTGCTATTTTCTTTTTTGTCTATTTTCTCGTTGAACCCCCCATGTACAAATGTGTATCCCCACTCCCTAATTGTTGTAATAGCGTAGGATTTTATATTTCCGCTTTTATTGCTAGTAATTAGGATGTGTATGGCAAGATAAAATCAATGAAATAGAAAATCCTAATTCAAAGAAAAACTCTTGTATGCAATAAAACACACTTTCACACAAACACCCCTAGGGTTACATCCACTTGTTGCCTTAAAAATTGGGCCATGTTACGCATGCAAAGTATCTTGGTAAAACAAACAAAATCAAAAGATCATAGTCCCTCGATGACGCTTTTGAAAGTTGCCTTACAAAAAAATGATCTTAGTCCCTCAAAAGAAAAACTAAGATACTGTGCAACATTGCTATCATGGTCTATACGATGACCCGCGCCCGTCCCGTTAACATCCTAACACAAGATTGTCCACCAAATACAATGGTGGAACAAAATTGTTAAAAGGGTTAAAAACATAGAAAAATCTTTGAGTAAATTTAGGGGTAGACCACTCTTAGTTACTTGATCAAACTTGCAAAAACACTTGCCATTTTTCAAAACACACTCTCAAAACAACTTTCAAAAAACATTGAAGACTTTTTCAAAAGACATACACCTTTGTATACATCCCAACATGGATCATTACAAAGGTTGCCACCACATTGGCCTCTTTTTAAACATTTTCAAAACCACACACACAAAGCACCATTTCAAACAATTGAAAATCAAGGCAAGTTGATCTAAGCAAAGTAACTAAGAGCCCATGGATAACCATGGATAGAAAGGGTGCTAATACCTTCCCTTTCTATAATCTACTCCCCGAACCCAAGAAAACATCTCAAAGGTTTTTGCTGTGCTTTTTTAACCTTTCCTTAGGATAAAATAAAAAGTCGGTGGCGACTCTTGCTCAACCGAAACATTTGCGAAAACAAACGCAAAACCTCAAGTCAGTTCTCCCACCGTATCACAGAATTGGCGACTCTGCTGGGGAAATATTTTTAAGTGGGGTAACCTTAGGGCTTAGATCACCCTCTTGCATGACTAATTGTTTGCTTTGATTGCTTTACATCTTGGCTCTCTTGTTTGGGTTTGCAATCCAATACCCGGATTTGGGGAAACATTCATAGATAGCAATACATTGTGGAAACTGTGCGGGGTATACCGACACGGTTGAAGCAATAGCTATATTAGTGCGACATATTTGTGAGTATCGGTAACCCTTGAGTTCAATCAAGGAGAGTACGCGGCCGCTGAGTGATGTCACTAAGCACTAATGACCTAGAACCTTACTTGACCATCTTGGCCTTTCATTAGGGGTAGTGTGATGACCGGCTTTGGTGCAGTCCGAAGTTGGTAGATACTCGATACTACACTCATTGAGGGTTGTTTTCTTGGATTATTTTGGTCACTAGTTAAGTGGCTAAACCAAAACAATGAACATGGAAAACAATCCAATGATATTGAGCTCTTTAGAACCCGGTTACTATTTATAGGACAGGTTTTTAAGCCAACTACGCTCAAGAGGGTACTTACCTATGAAACCCCATGCAAGCCCGAAACTAGAGGTTTTGTGTGAATTGCTTGTACATATGTTTGTGCATGCATCATGAACATCATAAAGCATCATATGCATTCACTAACCATTTCAAGGGTTTAGATCTTCATCTTTGTTCTTGTTTTGTAGGTCATGGAAATTCCTCGCAGGAAAACCATCCAAGTCAACCTTGTGAGAATCTCTCCTCAACTCAAGGAGCTCACATCCAGAATTCCGGAAAGCTCTCCCTTCAGTGAAAGACATGGTAGACTGCTCAGCCTAGTCAACACCAGCATTGAAGAGGACATGGTAAAGGTGTTGTTCCAGTTCTTTGACCCTCTTCACCACTGTTTCACTTTCCCTGACTACCAGTTGGTACCCACTTTGGAGGAATTTTATCAACTCTTGAGAATTCCTATCCTTAATCAACTACCTTTCAACGGTACGGAAAAGGAACCAAAGCCCGAAGATGTTGCTCGAGCACTACATCTACAGCCATCTGACATCAAAGGGCATTGGGAAACTAGAAGCGGTGTCAAAGGTTTCTTAGCCAAATTCCTGTTTGAGAAGGCACAAGAGTGTTGGAATTCATTGGACCTACAAGCCTTTGAAGAAATTGTGGCACTCCTTATCTATGGGTTGGTCTTGTTCCCAAATCCTGACCAGCTTGTAGATGTCAACGCCGTCAAGATCTTCTTATCCAGAAATCCAATACCAACATTGCTTGGGGACATTCTTCACTCATTTTACACTCGAACAATGAGAAAGAGGGGTGTTCTCATGTGATGTACTCCTCTCCTTGCAAGGTGGTTTATTTCGCACCTGCCACAATCTGTCTTGAAAAATGACCAAGGCTTAAGGTGGTCACAACGGTTGATGACCCTCACTCACTCTGATGTACATTGGTGTTCTCGGTCCAGAGAAAATGTCATCATCGTCGATCGTTGTGGAGAGTTCCCTAATGTTCCATTACTTGGCATTAGGGGAGGCATTACCTACAACCCTTGTCTAGACTTGAGACAATTTGGATATGCACGGAGGGATGGTCCTCACGATATGTTGATTCCTGACCTAGTTTTTGACTTCGACAACGATGCACAAGGACTTCGCCAAAGATTCATTAGAGCTTGGAGGATGCCTAACAAGGTTGACAGCAAGATATTGGGGCACAAGAACTCCATCCCTCTTGAGCCTTACCTCAGGTGGGTACGAGCCCGAGCCCAGAGTCTAATGATGCCTTATCCTCATGTTCTCCCTGTGATTAAAGAGCCCTTCGAGGAAGGAGAGGTTCCCTACACCATCCTATATCCTGACATGCCTACATCGTGGGAGGAGATGCAGAAGAGCTGGATTCAACTCAAGAAGGAACGGAACACTTTTGAAGCCAGCTTCTACGCCAGTGAGAAGAAGGTTCTAGAGCTTACCCGCCGACTCCATGAGGAAGAGACCCTCAACACCTACATTGCACCAAAGAGGATGCACAATGTCTTTTTACCTTGAGAAGTTTTGTAATATTTGGCCCATGGGGCATTTATGTACTGATAAATTTGTTCTTACTAATATGACGTGCGTTCTTTTTTTTGTTTGCAACAATTTTGAATGTTCTAAATCCTTGAATTCATTGCATACATAAGCATACCATTCATCATGTGCATAAGCAGGTCTCGACACCAGGTTTCCTTATCTTTCTGCTGTTTATTTCAGCCAGATGGATCTCGAACAGACGGTCAAGGACTTGCAGTCTCAGAATGCACAGTTTCAACAACTCCTGATGACCTTGGCTAAGGGTCAGGAGGATCTAAAGGCCCTGCTAGGGAACAAAGACCAAGTGAAAAAGAAGAAGAAGAGAATCGGGGTGGCTACCCTAGGAAGAAGATTCGAGGGTGAAGCCAGAAGAGTGCTTGAATTTCCCCTACATCTGAAGAAGGAACCAGTAAAGGGAATGCGGCTGCGGTACCTTCCGAATCCGAGATTGAAGTAGAGGAGGCTGAAGAAGACGAAGACTACTCTGATCAACAATACCCGCCCGCTGATGATAAGTACAAAGGCTTGGAAGACAGGTTGGCAGCTATGGAGCTGCAGAGAGTTCCCGGCCTAGATTTCGAAGACTTGGGATTAGTTGCTGGAATTGTGATCCCCCCGAAGTTCAAAGTGCCAGTTTTTGCGAGATATGACGGGCTATCCTGTCCGAAAATGCATCTCAGATCATATGTAAGGAAGATGCAACCTTACACTGCAGACAAGAACCTTTGGATCCATTTCTTTCAGGATAGCCTTTCTGGGGCTCAACTCGAGTGGTTCTATCAGCTGGATGGAGCCAGTATCCGAAATTGGGAAGACTTGGCCACCGCATTTTATAAACAATATCAGTACAATTCTGACCTCGCTTCTATGCGTACCCAACTTCAGGGTATGTCCCTAGGAACGGGCGAAGGATTCAAAGAATATGCACAAAAGTGGAGAGATCTGGCTGGCAGGGTGCAACCACCTTTGACTGACCGTGAACTTGTTGACATGTTCTTAGGGACCTTGTCTGGTCCGTTCTTTAACCATCTGATTGGTAATTCTTTTGCTGGGTTTACAAATTTGATTTTGACTGGTGAGAGGATAGAAGTTGGTATCAAGTCAGGGAAGATACAGAAAGGTGCCGCTGCGAGTACTGAGAAGAAGCCTTTCAAAAAGGAAGCTAGTGCTGTTTATGGTCCTAGGAGACAAGTTAAGCCGGAACGCCGCCAAACTGTTAATGCATTGGTAATTTCAAAGCCTGCTGCTGCTCCTCAGCAGTATAATCAACAAAGGGGTGAGAGGCCCAAAAGGCAGTACACTCGGCTCAGTATGACCCTGTCTCAAATATTGCCGCAACTGCTGTCAACCAACCTGGTAACTGTCAAGGAAGCTCCGAAGGTAGTGAACACAGCTTCTCCTAAGTACAACCCCAATGCCCGTTGCGCTTATCACTCTGATAGCCCCGGGAACACTACGGACGATTGCTGGGCTCTGAGGAATAAGGTTCAAGACCTTATTGATGCTAAGGAAATACAGTTAGAGGCGCCTGAAAGACCCAATGTTGTGACTGCTTCCATGCCCCAGCATGGAGTGAGTGCCGTGGAAGAAGACTGACACGTAGCCTCCGTGGAAGACATTGTTACTCCGTTATTAACTGTTAAAAGGAATCTGTTGCTAGTCGGTTTATTTCCGGGATGTGGTGAAGATTTCCTTCTTTGTGTTGTTTCCCCCTTGGGTTGTCCTTTGCTAAAATCAGGTATCCAAAGCCTGATGGATAGCAAAGAGATCTTATTCGAGAAGATTGCCGTTCCTGCTGTCCCTGCCGAAGAAGTTTTTGTTGTCACTATTTTCAACAAACCTCCCAAGGCTCCTTCAAAGAAGCCTGTTAAAATTATATCCACTCAGAAGTTTGCTCCCATCATCATTACAGTTCCGGGGCCCCTCCCCTATACATCCGACAAAGCTGTCCCATGGCACTATGGGGCAGATGTTTATGTGCTTGAGGTGAAGAAAAAGTTTGATACAAGTACTGGTGTTAGCAACATCACTGGGCCAGCCAAGATTACTCGCAGTGGTAGGCTGTTTTCACCAGATATTTCGCCGCCAGTTATTCAGAAACCTCTTATCATCACACCCGCAAGTGTGCATGTTTCCCTTCCAAATCAAGTTCCTGTTTCTACCACTGCCGCCGAGTCCTCTAATGCTCGGGGAAAAGGGGTTGTTGCTGATTTTCCTGCCCTGGCGGAGGTGCCAAAGACAACCGCTGTTGAAGCCTCCCAGCAAGAGATGGAGGAGATTCTCAAGATTATCAAGAAAAGTGATTTCAATGTTGTTGAGCAGTTGGGGAACACCCCATCAAAAATTTCTATGCTATCACTGCTGTTATGTTCAGAGGCCCATGCAAAGGCCCTGATCTCCTTCCTGAAGACGGCCCATGTGCCGCAAGAAACATCTGCTGATCAATTTACTGATTGTGTGGCCAATTTGACTGTCGATAACGGACTGAGCTTTTCTGACGCTGATCTAACTATAAAAGGAAAGAACCATAATGACGCCTTGTATGTCTCTATTGAATGCAGGGGCACTACTCTTGCCCATGTGTTGGTAGACACCGGTTCTTCATTGAATGTATTGCCCAAGAAAGCCTTAGACATGCTAGATTGTGAGGGTTTGGAGCTCAAGCCTAGTAACATTGTTGTCCGGGCCTTTGACGGGTCCAAGAGGATGGTACATGGTGAGGTTGACATTCCAATCAGGGTTGGTTCTCAGGTCTTTGGTTCAACCTTCTATGTGATGGATATCCGACCGTCCTACTCTTGTTTGCTGGGTCGTCCATGGATTCACAAGGATGGAGCTGTGACTTCCACACTGCATCAAAAGCTTAAGTACCCAGTCAGAGGAAAGATTGTTACAGTTCAAGGGGAAAAGGAGTATATGGTCAGCCACTTAAACTCATTCTGATACATAGAAATGGACGGGGAATTCATTGAGACCCCCTTTCAACACTTTGAAGAGGTGCCTCAGACGCTGGCGTCAGCTGAAACGTAATTGAAGACCCTCATTTGAAGATGACTTCCTTAAAAGATGCCCGGGTTGTGATTGAGAAGGGTGAATGAGCAAATTGGGGCCAACTTCCTGACTTTACTCCAAAGACCGACAAGTTTGGTTTGGGCTTCACTACAGAGGCTCAGAGGGTTGTTCGCAAAGCAAGGATTGGAAGACCTCCTGTGTTCATCACCAACCCGAGAGTGAATGCTATTGAAGACGGCATGGAAGAATCAGAATTTGACAGCTGGATCTACCCAACAACCAACGGTGGACCAAGCAACTGGACTGCCAAAGACTTCACCCCTATCACTTTTGTCACTCAGTAATAAACTCTTTTGTTGTCAATTTGTAACAAACAATGTGTTGAAACTTTTATGGCTCGGTGTCCTACCCGGGGCACCGCGGCTTCATTTGTGAGGGCTTTTATGTGACATCTTCATATATCATTAATCAAAACATTGGATGTTTGTTGCATTTCAAATCTTGTGCTCCTTTTCTTTCTTTATCATATATTGCAAAACAATTATATTTACACACACTCACTTATACAGGTTCCAATCCACTCTGGATCTCACTGGTAACGACTCTGCTACTGCCAGTTATGACTTCAAAAATTCGATCAACTTGGCCGAAGACGAAGGTGAAGATGATTGCGAAGTGCCTGGTGAACTTGCAAGACTGCTACTCCAGGAAGAGAGGGCCATTCAGCCATATGAAGAGCCAGTGGAAACGGTAAATCTGGGTACTGAGACGGACAGAAAAGAAGTCAAGATTGGGGCCAATCTAGAGCTCAGTGTGAAGCAACGGTTGATTCAGATGCTGCGTGACTACATGGAAATCTTTGCTTGGTCTTACGAAGACATGCCTGGTTTGGATGCCGACATTGTGGTTCATCACCTGCCTATCAAGAAAGACTGCCCTCCGGTAAAACAAAAGGTCCGCCGTATGCATCCAGAAATGTCCGAGAAAATCAAAGCTGAGGTTATTGAAATTCTGGATGCAGATACTCAATGTCACGTTCAATGTTATGACACCGTATCTGACTTTCTATAAGACAATAAATACAAAAACAGTAAAGAACACAGTCAATTGTTTACGCAGTTCAGTGTGCAACAACACCTACTCTGGGGGCTACCAAGCCAGGGAGGAAATCCACTATAAGAGATATTAATTCAGGAATAAACCAACCAGTTTATCTCCTTCACTTAAGACCTACCCAATTCAACTTCAATCTAAGTACAACTTAAACCTGAGTTCCTACTCACTCCCTCTCAATCACAGCAGTGATACTTAAAATAATTGACTAATGATTTAATGAAGACACTCTTCAAAACATACACTTGATTATGCTTCACAGCTTTTTAATCAAGCAACACAAACACTCTTGCTTCACAACTTTGAGTGATACATAACCCTAACTTGACTTTGCTTCAAAGCTTTAGTCAAGAGACACAAAACACTCTTGCTTCAAAGCTTTGAGTGATACAAAACCCTTACAATTAAAACCTATTCCAAGTCACTTATCACAATGATACTTGCTTGGATTACAATAGTTAAAACTATACAACTTCTAAAAGATCTTCTGTCAAAAAGGGATGAATTCCAAACAGCAGCCCTGTTGAATATATAGCAGCTGCATCTTCAGTTAGGGTTTCCATAAAAAGCTAGGGTTAATTCCGTTTGACCTTAAGACTTGGTCACAGGACTTTATCAACCAGGTTAGGCTTGAGCTAGGTTAACCCCAAGTCCACGAGATTTTCTGTTCTGGAAAGACTGAGTCATTTTCCTGAAAAAACTCAGAATTACCCAAACTGCATAACTGTTAGTTCAGAACAGGATGTCTTAACATTTGTTATGACATCTGAATTCCTGTCTACTGATTTTGGTAAATGTAATCTTTTTGCAAAATGCTCAGATACACACTCATAAACAGCAGCACCTGTATGCCAATATTTTTCTACAAAGGTACCTAATAAATCAGTACCTAATAAACTAGAATGTTATGACATCAGTCATGACATTCACACACCTGGTTTTACCAAAAATGCATGCCAATAACTAAACAACTACAAACTCCCCCTTTGGCAGATTTTTGGCTAAAGCCCCTAAACAATCAGAGATAGATAGTAGCAGAATAAATATGACTGCAGAAAAATAGAATGTCTATCAAGTAATTGACCACGGAATAATGTCTCCACCTCTTTAGCCACAAATGGGCCAAAGATACATGTTCTTAAAAGTTATACAGTCATCCCAAACAAAGTAGTAAAAACAACAACTAAAATCTAAACACACTTGCAAACTCCACCAGGAACCAGCAACAACTCAACCAACCTTTAAGCACTTTCATCAGACTCAGAAGGTTCAGGCTTCTTCCTTTTCTTGTGAGCAATATCAGCATTCTTCTCTTTGTATGATGTCTCAACATCCTTAGAGACATCTGGATTTGAACTTTCTTGATTTAAAGGAACAGAAATGCCAGGAACTAAGTGTTTCTCATTCAGAATTCTTGTAACAATTTTGGCTATTGCTTGACGAACATAGGCTGACCCTTCCTTATTTGCAATTTCAGAGGGAACAAAAGAAGAAGGATGAGAGGGATTACTAGAGGAAGTAGCTTGGGACCTTCCTGCATGCCTTGTTCTCATCTCTTTGACCTTGGTGGGGTTAGTTTCCACTTCTTTAAGAGGAGCGATCTCCAGGACTTCAGAATCCAGGCAAGATGAGATTGCCCTAGAATCTTGATCAGAGGAAGAGGATGAAATAGTCGTATTGGATGATGATGGTGTTTGAGACATTTTGATAGTCTTAGAAGACTAATAGCAACTGGAGAGAAAATTCTGATTGAGAGACTGGGTTTTGATGCGGAGACGAGAGGGGAAGGAGGAAAAAGAGTGTCTATTCAACTTCTTAAAAAATTTGAAGGAAATGGGAAAATATAAGTTTAACCCAATCAGAACAGACTTAACAAGCATAACTCCTTCAACCCTTGTTTTAAGCAAAATTAATTGCTACAATTCCTCATGTTGGCAAATACCCAACTTACCCCTCAAGTTTTCAAATTGATTTGCATCAAGTGCCTTGGTAAAAATGTCAGCCAGCTGTAGCTCAGTGGCAACATGTTCCAGTTTAATTGTCTTCTCTTCTACAAGGTCTCTGATAAAGTGATGTCTTATGTCAATATGTTTGGTCCTACTATGCTGAATGGGATTCTTGGAAATGTTGATTGTACTCAGATTGTCACAGTACAATGTCATAACATCTTGTGTGACATTATACTCAGTAAGCATCTGTTTCATCCAGATCATTTGAGAACAACTACTACCAGCTGCAATGTATTCAGCTTCAGCAGTAGAGAGAGACACACAATTTTGTTTCTTGCTGAACCAGGAAATCAGATTATTTCCCAAGAAGAAACATCCTCCAGAGGTGCTTTTTCTATCATCAGCCCTACCAGCCCAATCAGCATCACAATAACCAGTCAGAGTTGGTTCACAGCCATGAGAATATAGCAAACCATAGTTGTAAGTTCAACTCACATACTTCAAAATTCTCTTCACTTGGTTGATATGACTGACTTTAGGATCAGCTTGGTATCTTGCACAAACTCCAACTGCAAAAGCAATGTCAGGTCTGCTGGCTGTTAAGTACAGCAAACTTCCTATCATGCTTCTGTACAGACTTTGATCCACCTTAACCCCACTTGAATCTTTGGAAAGCTTTAAGTGAGTAGGAGCAGGAGTCCTTTTGTGACTGGCATTCTCCATACCAAACTTCTTTACAATGTTCTTTGCATACTTGCTTTGAGATAAAAAGATTGAGTCCTCCATCTGTGAGACTTGCAGTCCAAGAAAATAAGCCAGTTCTCCCATGAGACTCATTTCGAATTCTTCCTGCATCTGGTCAGTAAAATGTTTAACCATAGGTTCTGACATTCCTCCAAACACTATGTCATCAACATATATTTGGGCTACCATCAACTTCCCTCCTTCAATTTTGACAAAGAGGGTTTTGTCCAAGCCTCCTTTTCTGTATCCTTTGTCTGAGAGAAATTTTGTTAACCTGTCATACCATGCTCTAGGAGCTTGTTTCAGGCCATATAGAGCTTTTCTCAATTTGTAGACATGATCAGGGTGATTTGGAACCACAAATCCTTTAGGCTGTTCCACATAAGCTTCCTCATTCAAGTACCCATTTAGAAAGGCACTTTTCACATCCATCTGAAATAACTTGAACTTCAGAAGACAAGCAATTGACAATAGGAGTCTGATTGATTCCAGCCTGGCTACAGGTGAAAAGGTTTCATCAAAATCAACCCCTTCAACCTGAGTGTATCCTTGAGCAACAAGTCTTGCCTTATTCCTGGTGACAACTCCTTCAGCATCTGATTTGTTCTTGAAAATCCATTTTGTGCCAATGATGTTAGTTCCTTAAGGTCTAGGAACTAGTTCCCAAACTTCATGTTGCTTGAATTGGTTCAATTCATCTTGCATTGCTCCAATCCAGTATTCATCAGTTAAAGCTTCCTTGACATTTCTTGGTTCAATTTTAGACACAAAACAAGAGTTTGAGATGATTTCTATAGTTCTTGTAATGACTCCACTGTTGGGATCTCCTATGATGAGCTCTTTTGGATGATCCTTCTGAATTCTGATGGAAGGGATCTTGCTAGCTTCCTTTGATTCAGATTCTGCTGTGGTGGTGTTGGGTAGATCATTCTGTTGAGTTGAAGTCTCAAAGAATGTCTCAACATTACAAGGGACATCTGTTTCCTCATGATAATCATTAATTATGACATTTATTGATTCCATCATGGCTTTGGTCCTGGAATTGAATACCCTATAAACTCTGCTGTTTGAGGAGTATCCTAGAAATATGCCTTCATCACTTTTAGGGTCCAGTTTTCTTCTTTGTTCACGATCTGCCAGAATATAGCATTTGCTACCAAACACATGGAAGTACTTCACAGTTGGTTTTCTTCCTTTCCAGAGTTCATATATGGTGGATGAGGTTCCCTTTCTCAAGGTGACCCTGTTATGGACATAGCAGACTGTATTCATAGCTTCAGCCCAAAAATACATAGGAAGACTTTTGGCATGTATCATTGCTCTGGCAGATTCCTGTATGGTCTTGTTTTTTCTTTCCACAACTCCATTTTGCTGAGGAGTTATAGGAGAAGAAAATTCATGACTAATTCCTTCTGAGGAATAGAATTCATCAAACTTGCTATTTTCAAATTCCTTGCCATGATCACTTCTGATTCTGACAATACACCCTTCTTTTTCTCTTTGAATTCTTTTGCACAATTCTTTAAAAACTTCAAATACATCAGATTTTTCCCTAATGAAGTTAATCCAGGTGAATCTGGAAAAATCATCCACAACAACATAGGCATATCTTTTTCCACCAAGACTCTCCACCTGCATTGGTCCCATCAGATCCATATGAAGAAGTTCTAGAACCTTAGAGGTGGTCAGATGTCTTGACTTTGGATGTGACATCCTAGTCTGCTTACCAACCTGACATTCACCACAAACTCTCCCTTCATCAATTTGAAGTCTTGGAATCCCTCTGACTGCCTCCATGGAGATAGTTCTTTTCATTCTTCTTAGATGAAGATGGTCAAGTTTATGGTGCCACAGTTTCATCTCTTTTTCTTCTTTGGTAATAGAACACATAGTGGAGTTATTAGTGTTCTCAGGATGCCACAAGTAACAGTTATCTTTAGATCTGATTCCTTTCATTACAACTTCTAGTTTTTCATTAATTACTAGACATTCAGATTTTGAGAAGTTGACCTTGAATCCTAGATCACACAATTGACTGATACTAATGAGATTAGCAGTCAGACCTTTTACCAATAGTACTTCATTCAGATTTGGAACTTCAGGGCAGTCCAAATTACCAACTCCTTTGATTTCACCTTTAGCACCATCTCCAAAGGTCACATAACTAGTGGTGTGAGGTTTAACATGATTGAGAATGTTCTTTATTCCAGTCATGTGCTTAGAGCACCCACTGTCAAAGTACCAGCCCTCCTTTGCAGAGACTCTCAGGGAAGTGTGGGCTATCAGGGCAGTAGCCTTTTTCTTCCATTGAGGAGTATGTGGTACCCTTTTTGACTTAGGTTTAACACCTAAGTTTTGATTAGGGTATCCATGCAATTTGAAGTAGAAAGGCTTTATGTGGCCATACCTCCCACAATGATGACATCTCCATCTTTGGTACTTTTTCTTCATATATCTCTGTTCCTGATGTTGAGAGTTGTGTTGAGACATCTGTTTTGACATTTGTTTAACAGACCTGATCTTCTTGTCTGCACCAGATTTCTTAGCTTCCACAAATCCTAGTCCAGATTTGTTTCCCACATTTTGTCCAACCTGAAGGATCTCTTCCAATTTTTCTATTCCATTAGTCAGCATCTTGACAGATTTGGTCATTTGGTTCAGTTGTGAGTTCAGCAATTGAACTTCCCCTTCTAGATGACTTATAGTTTCAAGGTCTGCCCTTTTTTTAGCCTTTAGCTTTATGATGAGTTTTGATTGTTTCTCATTCTGCACACAGACTTCAGCACTTCTGATACACAATTTCTTGTAAGTATCAGCCAGTTCTTCAAATGTCACTTCTTCATCACTAGTGTCACTTTCAGAGGTACAAACACCAGTTAGAGCAGTAACTAGTTTGGCAGATTCTTCTTCAGAATTACTTTCTGAATCACAGTCAGACCAAGTAACAGTCATTCCTTTCTTTTGTTTCTTAAGAAAGGTAGGACATTCAGCTCGAATATGCCCATATCCTTCACAACCATGGCATTGAATTCCTCTGCCTTGATTTCCCTTCTCTTCTGACCTTGGTCTTCTGTTGGAACTGTCAATGTCAGAGGGAATGTTATGAACATTAGACCTTGACTTTGGATCTATTCTTTTGATGAGTTTGTTGAATTGTCTTCCAAGCATGGCTATAGCTTCTGAAATATTTTCTTCTTCATCCTCCTTGTTTTCAACATCAGTGTTGGATACAAGTGCTATGCTCTTGTTGTTCTTGTCACCATTTTCAGTGATCCCCATCTCAAAAGTCTGAAGAGACCCAATAAGTTCATCCACTTTCAACTTGCTGATGTCCTTGGCTTCCTCTATGGCAGTTACCTTTATTTCAAATCTTTTAGGCAAGGATCTGAGAATCTTTCTCACCAATTTTTCTTCTGACATCTTTTCTCCCAGTGCTCCTGAGGTGTTGGCAATCTCCAAGATGTTCATGTGAAACTCATGAATGGTTTCATCTTCCATCATTTTTAGATTCTCAAACTTGGTAGTCAACATCTGAAGCCTTGACATTTTTACTTTGGAAGTGCCCTCATGGGTAGTTTTGAGAGTGTCCCAAACTTCCTTGGCCAGTTCATATTGATGTACTAGTCTGAATATGTTTCTATCAATTCCATTGAACAAGGCATTTAAAGCTTTGGAATTTCCCAGGGCTAACTCATCTTCTTCTTTACTCCAATCTTCCTCAGGCTTCAGACTGATAGTCCCATCTTTCTCAGTTATGGTGGGATGGTTCCATCCTTTGTCAGCAGCTCTCCAAGCCTTTTTGTCCAGAGATTTTAAGAAGGCAATCATACGAGGTTTCCAGTAGTCATAATTTGTTCCATCCAGAATGGGTGGTCTATTTCCAAAAACTCCTTCTTTGTCCATAGTGCCAGAAAGTGATATCCCTAGATCTCACCCAGTAATACAGGCAGGGTGCCTGCTCTGATACCAATTGAAATTCTGGCTGCAGATACTCAATGTCATGTTCAATGTTATGACACCGTATCTGACTTTCTATAAGACAGTAAATACAAAAACAGTAAAGAACATAGTCAATTATTTACCCAGTTCAGTGTGCAACAACACCTACTCTGGGGGCTACCAAGCCAGGGAGGAAATCCACTATAAGAGATATTAATTCAGGAATAAACCAACCAGTTTATCTCCTTCACTTAAGACCTACCCAATGAAACTTCAATCTAAGTACAACTTAAACCTGAGTTCCTACTCACTCCCCCTCAATCACAGCAGTGATACTTAAAATAATTGACTAATGATTTAATGAAGACACTCTTCAAAACATACACTTGATTATGCTTCACAACTTTTTAATCAAGCAACACAAACACTCTTGCTTCACAGCTTTGAGTGATACATAACCCTAACTTGACTTTGCTTCAAAGCTTTAGTCAAGAGACACAAAACACTCTTGCTTCAAAGCTTTGAGTGATACAAAACCCTTACAATTAAAACCTATTCCAAGTCACTTATCACAATGATACTTGCTTGGATTACAATTGTTAAAACTATACAGCTTCTAAAAGATCTTCTGTCAAAAAGGGATGAATTCCAAACAGCAGCCCTGTTGAATATATAGCAGCTGCCTCTTCAGTTAGGGTTTCCATAAAAAGCTAGGGTTAATTCCGTTTGACCTTAAGACTTGGTCACGGGACTTTATCAACCAGGTTAGGGTTGAGCTAGGTTAACCCCAAGTCCACGAGATTTTCTATTATGGAAAGACTGAGTCATTTTCCTGAAAAAACTCAGAATTACCCAAACTGCATAACTGTTAGTTCAGAACAGGATGTCTTAACATTTGTTATGACATCTGAATTCCTGTCTACTGATTTTGGTAAATGTGATCTTTTTGCAAAATGCTCAGATACACACTCATAAACAGCAGCACCTGTATGACAATATTTTTCTGCAAAGGTACCTAATAAATCAGTACCTAATAAACTAGAACGTTATGACATCAGTCATGACATTCACACACCTAGTTTTACCAAAAATGCATGCCAATAACTAAACAACTACAGTTATGAAACAATTTGACGCCGGGTTTTTAGCAGTGACTTCTTACCCTCAGTGGGTTGCCAACGTGGTTCCAGTGCCTAAGAAAGATGGTAAGGTCCGAATGTGTGTTGATTACAGGGATCTGAACAGGGCCAGCCCCAAGGATGATTTCCCTCTGCCTCATATCGATGTTCTGGTTGATAATACTGCTCAGCATAAAGTTTTCTCCTTCATGGACGGCTTCTCCGGCTATAATCAGATCAAAATGGCTCCTGAAGACATGGAGAAGACCACTTTTGTTACTCAGTGGGGCACATTTTGCTACAAGGTCATGCCTTTTGGGTTGAAAAATGCTGGGGCAACTTACCAACGTGCCATGGTTGCTTTATTTCATGATATGATCCATCACGAAATAGAAGTATATGTCGATGATATGATCGCAAGGTCCCAAACTGAGGAGGAAGACCTTGACCATCTACGGAAGCTGTTTGACCGTCTGAAGTTGTACAAGCTGAGGTTGAACCCAAACAAGTGCACCTTTGGGGTGAGGTCCGGAAAACTACTAGGTTTCATTGTAAGCGACAAAGGTATCCAAGTGGATCCTGCCAAGGTGAAAGCCATACAAGAAATGCCAACTCCTAAGACAGAGAAGGAAGTCAGAGGCTTTCTAGGATGTTTGAACTACATTGCCCGATTTATCTCACATCTAACTGCTACCTGTGAACCAATCTTCAAGCTACTGAAGAAAGATCAAGTAGTACGTTGGAATGATGAATGTCAGGCTGCTTTCGAAAAGATCAAAGGGTATCTCCAAGAACCACCCATTCTTATGCCGCCAGTTGAAGGGAGACCTCTAATCCTATACTTGATAGTACTTGACAACTCAATGGGGTGTGTGTTGGGGCAGCATGACGAGTCTGTCTGAAAAGAGCACGCCATTTATTACCTGAGCAAAAAGTTTACCGACTGTAAGACTCGGTACTCACTGCTCGAGAAAACTTGCTGCGCTCTGGTATGGGCTGCTCGCCGGCTGAGACAGTATATGTTGACTTACACTACTCTGTTGATTTCAAAAATGGATCCAATCAAGTACATATTCGAAAAGCCTGCTCTGTCCGGAAGAATAGCAAGAGGGAAAATGATCTTGACAGAATATGACATTCAGTACACGACTCAAAAAGCAATCAAGGGAAGTGTATTGGCAGACCATTTGGCACACCAACCTGTGGATGATTACCAGTCGTTGAACTTTGAATTTCCAGACGAAGATATCATGGTAGTGACTGATTGTGAAGTACCTGGACCGGATGAAGTACCTGAGGAAGGATCCCGATGGTCTATGCACTTTGACGGAGCCTCGAACGCTTTGGGTAATGGTATCGGCGCTGTGATCATATCCCCCAATGGCACTCATACTCCACTCACCGCCCGATTATGTTTCAACTGCACCAACAACATGGCGGAGTATGAGGCATGTATCATGGGTCTTCAAGCTGCAATTGACTTAAGAATCAAGTTTCTGAGTGTCTTCGGAGATTCCGCTCTCGTGATCAATCAGGTCAAAGGCGAGTGGGATACGAAACACCCAAATCTTATTCCTTACAAGGAGTATGTGCTGACATTGCTTCCCCACTTCGAAGAGATAACTTTTGAACACTTCCCGAGGGAAGAGAATCAGTTGGCGGACGCGCTAGCTACGATGTCTTCTGTAACACCCTCTAAAACCCCGCATAAATTTTCGCGATTTTAAATAAAACATACTTTCAGAGTACATGTATTAACGAGCATGCCACAATTCTCTTTTTAATAAAAACAAAGTTCCTGTCATGCATAACATAGAAGCAACTCATACATGTTTACACAGCGGAATAATTCAATTAACAAAACCAATGTTATAATATTTTCAAAATCATCAGGGATTAACACCTGGAATATATCAACATTATATTATAACAAACATAAGGAAATAAACGAGTCTGACTAAAGCAGCTCGACAAACAAACGTTCCCGGAGTTACAACTATCAGAGCATGACCCAGACAATACTTAAACAGAAATAAACTAGAAACGACAAGCCTTCGCCAAGCACCTGAACGAAGCTCCTCAATCTGAAATGTTCAACAGTAAGGGTGAGCATCTCAACTATACATTTGATTATACGTTCATAACAATCAATTCAGAAAAACCATAAGCATCACCCAAACAGTTAACATGTTTCATAGTTTACGAAAACCTTTACAATTCATATATTCATAATCTATTACTTTTCATACTTATAATTAACATCAGACATCATTAACAATTCAGCAACAATACATGCATACAATCAATTAAATACAACATTGGAAAATCATCCATTCATGTTATATTCAATATAATGCAACACACCCATGCATGTGGTACCATTTTACCGCCCCATTAAATCTCGGGTCACGGATAACTCACCGTTCCATTATATCGCGGACACGGCTACCACCTCAACGTTCCATTAAGTCGCGGACACGTATATTGGCCACCATGTTAATTCCACACAATGGGAATTAACAAATGCAACATGATATGTAAAGTATGTAACACTCAGCATACTATTAACATCAATCAACATATCATGCAACATCAACAACATCAATCATAACAGGATATGGATAGCATGTAATCACTCAGGATACTATTAAACATCAATCATATCAAGTTATATCATAATTCATGCTTGATAACATCATCTAAAAGCATGACAATAACATCCACGTAGTGTTGGTATCATAACATACAAACATTATTCGGTACAAACGTCAAACAACACTAGGGAATCAATAAGCAGCATATTCAAAACATATCAAACACTGCACCTCAAAACAGGATCAATCCCGTACATAACAGCATGCACAGAAAACAAAATTCAGAAACCAACACAGGAGGTTCAACACGGGTACCCGTGTGAATCAACACTGCCCGTGTGGAAATGTGTCCAGAAACACGTTATTTTGCCAATACAGTGGATCAACACGGGTGCCCGTGTGAATCAACACGGCCCGTGTTGATGAGCGCGAGCCCGGAAATTCCTGTACCTGCAGCAGCTTATATGCCAACATATTTGCACGAAAATACCTTTCTACAGCAGTGAAATGCAGTACAAAAACATCCAAATACACATCAAGTTTCCAAAACATCAATTTCCTATGCCTCTGACTTATGTTCATCGATTTCCCACAAATTGAATAACTCAAATCCTTCAAGGTTATCCTTAGAACACCTAAGGTAAACTCACGATCATACAATTTCGATCTAAATCAACAATAGGGATTAATTTCTTAATCGATTCACAACCTTTAGGGAACCTAATCTTTTCTAACAAAATTCGACCCTAAAGTTATCAATCACTAAGAACATCAGAGAAAATGGGGTTATCCTACGATTACCCAACCAATTGCATCTAAACCCATAAGCAAATATAAATTGAGTAGTAGCCCCCCTTACCTTATCAAATTGCAGCTTCGAACTCTTGAGCGATTGTTCGTCGTTCTTCAGAGCTCCAATCCCAAATATCTCCAAACACTTCACTAAAATACATAACAATCAAACTCACTTATAAACATAAACACTCTCTCCAATAATCACTTATTAAAATAAGCTCTTAAAGCTACTTAATTCCTCATAGTCATATAGAAAATTTCACTAGCTTTCCAACGCATCAAACGGCGCCTAAATCGGAGTTACGGTTCAAAAGTTATGGCCGAAATGATTTTTGGGAAAAACCTACCCGAGCATCAACATAGAAGATCAACACGGGTGCCCGTGTGCATCAACACGGCCCGTGTTGATGACTCTGCAACACCATATTTCACGTTTTTATGCTTCCCAAAATCACCCCAACCCATTCCTAATCATCCCCAAACATCCTAAAACAATCAAAATCGAATTCCTACCATATAGCAATAGCAATTAGAATCATTCTAAAGTATTAACTAATACCTATAACTATGAGAACATGCAATACTACCTATGTTCATTTGAGCTCTAAGCTCCGGGGATAACAATGGTGTCTAATCCAAAAATCTGTAAAACTCAGAGAAATCACCCAATACCCAAAACTCATGTTAAATTTGTTCCTACCCATGAATAAGTACAAGGAACCCCACCCTTACCTGGTGTAATTCACGAATTCGGCAAAGCTTCGCTTCTTTCTTCCTCTTCCAAGCACTCTAGGGCAGCTTCTCCCTTTTCTCCTTTCTCTGCTTT
Source organism: Vicia faba (assembly GCA_948472305.1). Lineage (NCBI taxonomy): Eukaryota > Viridiplantae > Streptophyta > Magnoliopsida > Fabales > Fabaceae > Vicia > Vicia faba. The sequence goes on along the minus strand of CATIWC010002298.1, from coordinate 44,160 downwards.
TCTCTCTATTATTCACGATAACTAAGTTTCTACTCACTTCCCTTTTCTTTCCCTTTTTTATTCTTTCTATTCTTTTTCTTTCCTTTAGTTGGGCCCTATTGGCACCCCCTCTCTACTAACACTACACAAGGCCCACTAACCTTATCTTATTTCTTATATCACTTAATTAATTAATTTAAATCATATACTAACCAATTAAATAAATACTACTAATATATTATATTATTCTAGTGACCTCACACTAACCCGATCAATTAGGGACACATACCCTACACCGACCCCACAAACACATATAAGGCCACAAACCAATAATATTCATTTTATTCACAACAAGGCACATAAATATGTTATAAACACATAACAAATCACTTAAATTAATTAAAAAGCGAACAATCGAAATTGGGGCATTACAACTCTCCCCCACTTAAAAGATTTTCGTCCTCGAAAATTCTCTAACCAAAACCAATCGAAAATCACGAAACACGAATTCATACAGCGTGGTAACAACAGTCACATGCAATCATCCCAAAACATAATAAGACATCTTACATAATTCAGTTCCTCAACTTTCCTCTGTCCATTCTCAACTGGAACCTTAGTCATTACCACCAGTAATCAGAACACCTCTCACAACATACCTGCATTACACTGCCGTTATCAATTCCACGAACTCAAGTGGTTCCTTGCCAGTTGACTTACTCGACTATATCCAATTCATTACTAATTAATCTTTAAACGAATCCAACAATCACATACTATTTGCAAATCTGAGTCTCGTCTCCGACTCACACCAATTTACACCAGTCATTATACACAAATCCGCACTTCGCTTTCGCTGCGCCACCCTGATCTTTTCCTTAGAGATCCTCTGTTTGATTAACACGGAAACTTCGTTACTCAAATTTACGATACCAGCCTATACTCCACACAAATCTTTGAATCCTTTTTATCCCGATACAACACTGACTTCCGTACAATGCTCTGCAAGTCCTTGGGATTAACACACTTCTCTTAATACACTTCTTCCATAAGAACAAATCAACCCAAATATCGTTCTCTAATTAAAATTGAAACCAACTCAGTACTCCCTTGCTAACTCTTCCAAAGTTAATAATCACTTTATCCGACATTATTACGACACCTCAAATTCTTAAACCAAGAGTTAATACCTTCGCATCCTTAATTACTCGCGCAATCACGACTAGCACCTTCTCTAGGATGATCCACATTTCTCCTTTTGCAATTTACCTTCACCAAGAAATACGATTCTAACACCTCAAATCCATAAATCATAAAGAAGTAATCCATTCTGGTCTGCTACAGCACGCCACGCGACATCCTGTTCGCGGCGCGATGACAGGAAAAGTGCAGTTCGCGGTGCCAACTAGGGGATGCGGCGCGAACTGTGCGGGACATAAACTCCCACTTAAGTGCTCAGTTCAGCATATGGCGATTTGCCTCCGAACCCAAATCAAATCCTTATCAAGTCCATAATCCAGCTTCCCCTTATTCACTTACAATCAATCCACGAATATTCTAGCGTTCCAGCTTCGCACTCAATGACCGAAATCCTTCTAATTACAATTTCCACTCATATCTTGTAACATGTGCTACTCTTGCCTGAGTACTTGCAACCTCGACTATCCGTATCTGGAACCTCCTTCATCGTACTCTTACCAATAATGGTTACCAACCAAAATCCATAAACACTTTGATTTCTTGCCCAAGGTTACCCTCAGTATCCACTTACGCTGACCAACTAAATCATAAAATCCTCCTTAATTATCCTTGATAGAATTCTTATCCAAATTCGTCTGGTCCAACCCAAACCTTTACCCATCTGTTACTCACTCTACGATCCAATCCTAAAATGAAGATAATTCTTCCAATTAAATTTCATCCATAAATCCCTCTCACATACTAGTCCATAAGTTCCTTCATCTCTTGTCCATCACATTCCAATTATCCGAATCGACAATCTTAGTCTTACTAATTCATGTCTCAACTCATCCGGTGATCACACTTTCCTGGGTTGTCACTTCAGCGTAATCACTCGACACGACATCAAGAATCCTCACTCAAAACAAGACTTAGTGAAACCTCCACATCCGTTATTCCAATACAGTTCTTAACGACTATGCTTAGACATCTTCTGAACATCCATAATTTACCATGACTTCGAAAGTATTACCTTTACATTACCTGAACCGAAATTCCAAAAGTCCTCTTCTCCGATCCGATACGAATACTTACTTCTGAGTTCCTATTAGATTCAAATCCATGCATCCGAGATTCGCCCAATTTCCAGATGATGCCTTGACACCTTCACTTATAGTATGACACTAGCTTCACAACGATACCCATTTCTGTTTAACCACAACACTCCAAGTATACTCTTCATGTTACCTTGAGTAAAACTACTACCAATCATCCTGGGGTTACGCATTCCTCTGATTCGTTCACCACTTCTGATTCCATAACGAGTATCCAACTCCAGCACCTTTGTCCAACACACATACTAAATAGTCGGAAACAATACATCTATTCATCTCTTTCAATTACACTACTATCGACAACACATCAAGGGTGATCAAGTCCTTAATTTGCCAAAGAATAGTCGAAACCAAAACAAATGTATAAATAATCATTACACGACCACCTTAGTATCTCAAGTACTATTCTAACCTTTAAACATTCTCCCAGAGTCAAACCAATCCCTCTTCGTCGCATCGCAGAGAAGCGTCAGCTTCTCCCCCACTTATTTTAGCCTTGCCTCTGGAAGAACAACAACAATTGCAGCACCGCTCCTTCCAGCCGATCAATTCCAACAGCTACAATCACAACAAAACAAGAAAACACTGACAGTATACACTGTCGGACCGACTGACTCAATAACATTGGCCGGACGGACCGAACTGCTCTGATACCACTATTGTAACACCCTCTAAAACCCCGCATAAATTTTCGCGATTTTAAATAAAACATACTTTCAGAGTACATGTATTAACGAGGATGCCACAATTCTCTTTTTAATAAAAACAAAGTTCCTGTCATGCATAACATAGAAGCAACTCATACATGTTTACACAGCGGAATAATTCAATTAACAAAACCAATGTTATAATATTTTCAAAATCATCAGGGATTAACACCTGGAATATATCAACATTATATTATAACAAACATAAGGAAATAAACGAGTCTGACTAAAGCAGCTCGACAAACAAACGTTCCCGGAGTTACAACTATCAGAGCATGACCCAGACAATACTTAAACAGAAATAAACTAGAAACGACAAGCCTTCGCCAAGAACCTGAACGAAGCTCCTCAATCTGAAATGTTCAACAGTAAGGGTGAGCATCTCAACTATACATTTGATTATACGTTCATAACAATCAATTCAGAAAAACCATAAGCATCACCCAAACAGTTAGCATGTTTCATAGTTTACGAAAACCTTTACAATTCATATATTCATAATCTATTACTTTTCATACTTATAATTAACATCAGACATCATTAACAATTCAGCAACAATACATGCATACAATCAATTAAATACAACATTGGAAAATCATCCATTCATGTTATATTCAATATAATGCAACACACCCATGCATGTGGTACCATTTTACCGCCCCATTAAATCTCGGGTCACGGATAACTCACCGTTCCATTATATCGCGGACACGGCTACCACCTCAACGTTCCATTAAGTCGCGGACACGTATATTGGCCACCATGTTAATTCCACACAATGGGAATTAACAAATGCAACATGATATGTAAAGTATGTAACACTCAGCATACTATTAACATCAATCAACATATCATGCAACATCAACAACATCAATCATAACAGGATATGGATAGCATGTAATCACTCAGCATACTATTAAACATCAATCATATCAAGTTATATCATAATTCATGCTTGATAACATCATCTAAAAGCATGACAATAACATCCACGTAGTGTTGGTATCATAACATACAAACATTATTCGGTACAAACGTCAAACAACACTAGGGAATCAATAAGCAGCATATTCAAAACATATCAAACACTGCACCTCAAAACAGGATCAATCCCGTACATAACAGCATGCACAGAAAACAAAATTCAGAAACCAACACAGGAGGTTCAACACGGGTACCCGTGTGAATCAACACTTCCCGTGTGGAAATGTGTCCAGAAACACGTTATTTTGCCAATACATTGGATCAACACGGGTGCCCGTGTGAATCAACACGGTCCGTGTTGATGAGCGCGAGCCCGGAAATTCCTGTACCTGCAGCAGCTCATATGCCAACATATTTGCACGAAAATACCTTTCTACAGCAGTGAAATGCAGTACAAAAACATCCAAATACACATCAAGTTTCCAAAACATCAATTTCCTATGCCTCTGACTTATGTTCATCGATTTCCCACAAATTGAATAACTCAAATCCTTCAAGGTTATCCTTAGAACACCTAAGGTAAACTCACGATCATACAATTTCGATCTAAATCAACAATAGGGATTAATTTCTTAATCGATTCACAACCTTTAGGGAACCTAATCTTTTCTAACAAAATTCGACCCTAAAGTTATCAATCACTAAGAACATCAGAGAAAATGGGGTTATCCTACAATTACCCAACCAATTGCATCTAAACCCATAAGCAAATATAAATTGAGTAGTAGCCCCCCTTACCTTATCAAATTGCAGCTTCGAACTCTTGAGCGATTGTTCGCCGTTCTTCAGAGCTCCAATCCCAAATATCTCCAAACACTTCACTAAAATACATAACAATCAAACTCACTTATAAACATAAACACTCTCTCCAATAATCACTTATTAAAATAAGCTCTTAAAGCTACTTAATTCCTCATAATCATATAGAAATTTTCACTAGCTTTCCAACGCATCAAACGGCGCCTAAATCGGAGTTACGGTTCAAAAGTTATGGCCGAAATGATTTTTGGGAAAAACCTACCCGAGCATCAACACAGAAGATCAACACGGGTGCCCGTGTGCATCAACACGGCCCGTGTTGATGACTCTGCAACACCATATTTCACGTTTTTATGCTTCCCAAAATCACCCCAACCCATTCCTAATCATCCCCAAACATCCTAAAACCATCAAAATCGAATTCCTACCATATAGCAATAGCAATTAGAATCATTCTAAAGTATTAACTAATACCTATAACTATGGGAACATGCAATACTACCTATGTTCATTTGAGCTCTAAGCTCCGGGGATAACAATGGTGTCTAATCCAAAAATCTGTAAAACTCAGAGAAATCACCTAATACCCAAAACTCATGTTAAATTTGTTCCTACCCATGAATAAGTACAAGGAACCCCACCCTTACCTGGTGTAATTCACGAATTCGGCAAAGCTTCGCTTCTTTCTTCCTCTTCCAAGCACTCTAGGGCAGCTTCTCCCTTTTCTCCTTTCTCTGCTTTTCTCTCTATTATTCACGATAACTGAGTTTCTACTCACTTCCCTTTTCTTTCCCTTTTTTATTCTTTCTATTCTTTTTCTTTCCTTTAGTTGGGCCCTATTGGCACCCCCTCTCTACTAACACTACACAAGGCCCACTAACCTTATCTTATTTCTTATATCACTTAATTAATTAATTTAAATCATATACTAACCAATTAAATAAATACTACTAATATATTATATTATTCTAGTGACCTCACACTAACCCGATCAATTAGGGACACATACCCTACACCGACCCCACAAACACATATAAGGCCACAAACCAATAATATCCTTTTTATTCACAACAAGGCACATAAATATGTTATAAACACATAACAAATCACTTAAATTAATTAAAAAGCGAACAATCGAAATTGGGGCATTACATCTTCTATGTTCAAAGTCAAATGGGACAACGAGGCTCCCCGGATCATTATCTGGAAATTGGATGAACCTGCACATTGCTGTGATCTTGAGACCGAAGAAGTAACAGAAAAGCCTTGGTATCATGAGGTGAAGAGGTATCTTGAAGCTCAAGAATACCCCGAGGGCACTTCTGTTAATGACAAGAAGTTTCTGAGAATGTCCGCGGCGAAGTTCTTCCTCAGCAATGACATTCTGTACAAACGAAACCATGATTCAACCTTACTTCGTTGTGTAGATAAGAATGAAGCAGAAAGGATCATGGAAGATCTGCATGAAGGTACCTTCGGAACTCATTCCAGTGGACATACCATGGCAAAGAAAATCCTCCGGGCAGGATATTTCTGGTCCACAATGGAAGCCGACTGTTACCAACACTCGCGAACTTGTCATAAATGCCAGGTCTATGATGATAAGGTGCACATTCCTCCGGTGCCTCTGAATGTCTTGACAACACCTTGGCCTTTTGCAATGTGGGGCATTGATATGATCGGCGAGATCCAACCGACGGCATCCAACGGGCATCGCTTCATCTTGGTAGCGATTGATTACTTCACAAAGTGGGTTGAAGCAGCTTCCTACGCCACTGTAACCAAGAGCGTTGTGGCACGATTCATTCGGCATAACCTGATCTGTCGATAGGGCGTACCTGAGAGGATCATTACGGACAATGGTACCAATCTTAACAACAAGATGATCACTGAGCTCTGTGAGCAATTCAAGATACAACACCACAACTCTTCTCCTTACCGGCCGAAGATGAATGGGGCTATAGAAGCAGCGAATAAGAACATCAAGAAGATTGTGCAAAAGATGACAGTGACCTACAAAGATTGGCACGAGATGTTACCGTTTGCTCTTCATGGGTACCGTACCTCAGCACGGACGTCGACAGGGGCAACTCCCTTCTCTTTGGTCTATGGCATGGAGGCAGTCTTGCCTATTGAAGTCCAGATACCCTCTCTTCGGATAATGAAGGATGCAGACTTGAGCGAAAATGACTGGATCCAGACTCGACTTGATCAATTAAACCTAATTGACGAAAAGAGACTCACTGCTATTTGTCATGGTCAAACGTACCAAAAACGGATGATCAGGGCATTTAACAAGAAGGTCAGACGACAAGAGTATCAAGTCGGAGACCTGGTAATCAAGCGCATCATTCTTCCTCAAAGTGATCCCAGGGGAAAATGGACCCCTACGTACAAAGGGCCATTTGTGGTTAAACATATCTTCTCAGGAGGAGCTATGATTCTAACCACCATGGACGGTGACGACCTTCCTCACCCTGCCAATGCAGACATAGTAAAAAGATACTTCGCATAAATTAAAAACCCGCTAGGTTGACACACCTAGGCAAAATAAGGGCTTCCCGGCGAACCAAAAGGGTTCGGGCAAAAATAAGGGATGAAATGAAAAAAATCTGTACACCCGGCAAGTCGAAAACCTGAAAAGGCGGCTTGGGCAAAAATGAGTATCCCGGTGGACCGAAAATCTGAAAGGGCGGTGCAGGAAAAAGTTAGGGATAAAGCGTAATACTATGTCTCATTGGATCACCTTGCATCCAGAATTCGGCATCAACTATCGGACTCAGATGACTTCAATCAATCAGCTTCATCTTCAACTAAGCAGCAAAGTGATGAGACGCTTGAAGACATAAAGGCGATAGCAGAGTTGGAACCCAATGGCATTATATTTCACATACCTGTTTTGTTTTCTTTTCACAAAATTGTATAAACTCTATTTTGCTCGGCGGCGTTCTCTTACTAGGACGTCAGCCTCCTGTACATAAAACGCCTATTTTCAGGCAAATTTCAAAATCAATACAAGTTCAATTTTTTCAGAAAAATTATCCATTGTTTTTCCTTTCTCTACTTTGTTTTGCGAAGAACGTCCAATGTTCATTTTTTATATATGCATTTGACATTAATTGCTAATCACGAATAGTTGCATGCGAAACAAAAGACTAATTACAGGTGACATCCGAAACAGGGGCAGTTTAGAATTGTCTAAGCGATCTAGTTGCTCTGTCTACCAAGGTACCAAGGTAGGTTCGGCTGAAGAATGTAACCAAGTCACTTCAACTCCCCACAGAATAAGACAAGATTCAGCAATGCTTTCCCCAAGTAGAGTTGGTTTCCTATCAGCCCTGAAAAGGCATAATATTCCCCTAGCAAGTCAGCAATACTCTCCTCAAGCAGAGTTAGTCTACTGTCAGCCTTAAGGAAGTTGGGTTTCCCCAGAAGATCTCAACATTCCCCAGCGGAGTACATACATTCCTCAACAAGCATCCCCGACAGTCTTAATCTAAGATTATTCCCCAGCGGAATACCAACACCCCAATACAGTCTGAAAGTTTCCCCAGGAAAGTGGAATCCATATCCCCAGCAGGTCTGGGAGCTTATCCCCAGTAGATTCTGGAAGCATACCCCCTTCAAAGTACGGTCGTCTCTCCCGGACTCTATTCAAAGTTATTCCTCACAAGAGCTTATAACTGGGTTATCCTCAGCTAATTACCACGGAGAGATCGTCCTCGGCGAAGTTCCTCCTATCCCCAACGGAGTTCATCAAAGTTCCCCAACATAACTTATCAACGGTCCCCAGCGGAGTTTATCGTTGAAATCCCCAGCGGAATTTATCGTTGAAATCCCCAGCGAGGCTCTCATCAAAACCTCAGCGAAGTATTCTCTTCGCATAGAGTAATTCCCCGCAGAGTAACCTCTCTAACAAATTTGTTCCCCAATGGAGTCATCTTCTCCTGCCGGTTTATTCTTGCAACCATCATCCCCGGTGGAAGCGAAGAACTCTACTCTTCAGCATCAGCCCAGGATTTGATTCCCCGGCCAGTCGTCAAGGATTTATTTTCCTAGACGAAAATACATTCATAAACATTTCACATTCAATACATCCTGCTTGCATACATGATAAAGTGCATACAACACTGTCTCATTTTGACATCATGACATCATGCATCTCATACATCATGACACTTCATACAACTGATGTTTTGCCTTTTCAGGAAAAGTCAATCCAAGGATGATTACTATCAACTATCACAATTCCAGATTCGATACCTGTATCCAGCCAGGGCATATCTGTAGACAACATTTTCCATATTCGATTCCTGTATCCAGCCAGGGCATATCTGTAGACAACATTTTCCAGATTCGATTCCTGCATCCAGCCAGGGCATATCTGTAGACAACATTTCCAGATTCGATACCTGTATCCAGCCAGGGCATATCTGTAGACAACATTTTCCAGATTCGATTCCTGTATCCAGCCAGGGCATATCTGTAGACAACATTTTCCAGATTCGATTCCTGTATCCAGCCAGGGCATATCTGTAGACAACATTTTCCAGATTCGATTCCTGCATCCAGCCAGGGCATATCTGTAGACAACATTTCCAGATTCGATACCTGTATCTAGCCAGGGCACATCTGTGAGCAACTAATTATATATTCGATACCTGTATCTAGCCAGGGCATATCTGCATGAAGAGACTGAAGATCAACACCTGTAACAAGCCAGGAAACATCTTTCTTTCTCAAAGTACGCAGGTTCTCGCTAAGGAATCTCTTATGCGATCAATACCTCCAAATGGCATCTATAAGCCCATTCCCAACAAGGTTCTATCACGTCTTCAGATGGCATCCATAAGCCCATCTCCCTATCCACCATCTCTCCAAATGGCATCTATAAGCCCATTCCCGCCATCACATTGCTGATACTCTACTATGCGAGTGCAAATTTCCGGGCACTCTAGTGTCCAATCTCCTTTTACCTTCGAGTCGCGAAAGGCAAACTTGCCAATCTAACTCTTCAGGTTCAAGAAGATTGAACAGGGGCAACTGTTGTACCCCAAAATTTTCCCTCTCTTTCTTCAGGAAATCATCTTGGATTTTCAAGGTCCCTCTGAAACAAATCCAAGTCCGGAACTGTCATTTTTGCCCAAGCAGACCATTTACAAGAGCAAGATGATCACACAAGCTCTGAAGACAACGTTTTTATCTTGAAAAAAAATAATTAATTAAATTAAATTCTAAAGTACTGGGAATTTTTCTCTAAAAAATGAGATTTTAAGAAAAATCAGCGCTTCAGAACTTCTGGACCAATTTCAGATAGAAACGGTCAGAAGTTGCAAGCTTGGCTCAGCGCAGTCAGAAGTTGGCTCTTCAGCAGCTACATCAGCTCAATCAGAAGTTGTAAACGTGGTTCAATACGTAAGCCTCAGACAGAACATGAATCTTTCAGCAGTTACACAAGCTCAGCCAGAATTTGCTAAAGGAATGCAAAAGAAGCAAGGAAGTCTGAAGGCTTTTTCAGAACATGCTGAAATCAGAAGATGAAAAGGTCAGAAGAATGGGTGTTACACTGATACAGAATCTCTAAGCCCAGGAGTTCCAGAAGCAAATCTAAGGAACGTGTCAGAAAATCAGGAGAATCCCCAGAGTTTGCTAAAGACAACAGGAAGCCAAGGCCAGAGCATGGTTTACGTTGTTCTTGTTGAAACAGAACTGCTGGTTCAGAGTTTGTTTCTATTTACCAGAATATTGATATTGATAAGTCTCATCACCATTTAATGCTCATTAATGCTCCCAACCACTCCTGAACATTCATCCAAGTAATCCCTTCACGTGTGGCTTGGAAAACGCCTTTATGCAGGTTCTGGCATGGGTCTACACGCCACCGCCCACTTAATAGGTCACTTCTCTCCAATCCACGCCTGCTGCTACAGCCTAGGCTGAAGGCTATCTATTATCACAACTTCCCAGGAATTTTTGTCAAAGAACAATTCAAACTCTGTTGGCGCCTTTAATGACCAAGAAATCCACAAGAGTTTTTGCCTATAAATAGAGAATCATTGTCCACTGAAAAGGGGCGCTTGAAGAAACAGAAAAATTGCTAAGAAAGAAACAGAAATCTTTGGCAAGAAAGTGTTGTGAAACTCTGCCAAAATCTCCAGTACTTCATAACTTTGAAGTTCTTACCTTCAAACTTCATCAATTACCCAGTGTTTCTTTGTGAACCAAAAACACCCTTTTCAAACTTCTGACCCTATATACGCATACACCTTCACCTGCCCTTTTCAAAGAGAATTTGTCCAGAACACCACCAGAGCCAAAAGCTAGCTTTCATCCACAAACTTTTCCAACAGCCAGGTAAGCACCTGGTGACCTTCATCACGCTACTAAGCATCATCAGCTATGCATGCTCAAATAAACATAATGTAAATATCATGTTGTTGTTGTTTGTATTCTGAGGATTTTCATACCTCAGAACATTCTGAGCCAGTGTAGGACCTGCCTGTGACCTTGTTGGTTCTGCCCTCTGAAACATTTTGACATTTGCTGGATCTGTTCCAAATATGTTTCCTGTTTTGTGGAATAACAACAAAATTGCAGATGTTCTGATTAGTACAGGGAAAAGCCAAGTGCTAACTTTGACGTTAGCACATCTGAAGCCAGTTTTGTTGTCGATAATATCAGAACCTCTGAGAGTTATTGTCTTTCCAGCAGAATCAGAACTTCTGGTTTCTCCACTAACAAACTTCTGTCTTGCAGCGCAGGGGAATCAGAACTTCTGATTTCCCCACTAACAGGTTTCTGTTTTGCAGGTGCCAGAGTCAGAAGTTCTGACTCATACAGTTTAACCAAGAGGTTGATCATCTGGCAGCGGATCTGAGTCAGAACTTCTGATGACCTCTCAGCAACGTGTTGGCTCCCTCTCTCTCCCTCTATCTTGTTTTTTGCTATTTTCTTTTTTGTCTATTTTTCTCGTTGAACCCCCCATGTACAAATGTGTATCCCCACTCCCTAATTGTTGTAATAGCGTAGGATTTTATATTTCCGCTTTTATTGTTAGTAATTAGGATGTGTATGGCAAGATAAAATCAATGAAATAGAAAATCCTAATTCAAAGAAAAACTCTTGTATGCAATAAAACACACTTGCACACTAACACCCCTAGGGTTACATCCACTTGTTGCCTTAAAAATTGGGCCATGTTACGCATGCAAAGTATCTTGGTAAAACAAACAAAATCAAAAGATCATAGTCCCTCGATGACGCTTTCGAAAGTTGCCTTACAAAAAAATGATCTTAGTCCCTCAAAAGAAAAACTAAGATACTGTGCAACATTGCTATCATGGTCTATACGATGACCCGCGCCCGTCCCGTTCACATCCTAACACAAGATTGTCCACCAAATACAATGGTGGAACAAAATTGTTAAAAGGGTTAAAAACATAGAAAAATCTTTGAGTAAATTTAGGGGTAGACCACTCTTAGTTACTTGATCAAACTTGCAAAAACACTTGCCATTTTTCGAAACACACTCTCAAAACAACTTTCAAAAAACATTGAAGACTTTTTCAAAAGACATACACCTTTGTATACATCCCAACATGGATCATTACAAAGGTTGCCACCACATTGGCCTCTTTTTAAACATTTTCAAAACCACACACACAAAGCACCATTTCAAACAATTGAAAATCAAGGCAAGTTGATCTAAGCAAAGTAACTAAGAGCCCATGGATAACCATGGATAGAAAGGGTGCTAATACCTTCCCTTTCTATAATCTACTCCTCGAACCCAAGAAAACATCTCAAAGGTTTTTGCTGTGCTTTTTTAACCTTTCCTTAGGATAAAATAAAAAGTCGGTGGCGACTCTTGCTCAACCGAAACATTTACGAAAACAAACGCAAAACCTCAAGTCAGTTCTCCCACCATATCACAGAACTGGCGACTCTGCTGGGGAAATCTTTTTAAGTGGGGTAACCTTAGGGCTTAGATCACCCTCTTGCATGACTAATTGTTTGCTTTGATTGCTTTACATCTTGGCTCTCTTGTTTGGGTTTGCAATCCTATACCCGGATTTGGGGAAACATTCATAGATAGCAATACATTGTGGAAACTATGCGGGGTATACCGACACGGTTGAAGCAATAGCTATATTAGTACGACATATTTGTGAGTACCGGTAACCCTTGAGTTCAATCAAGGAGAGTACGGGGCCGCTGAGTGATGTCACTAAGCACTAATGACCTAGAACCTTACTTGACCATCTTGGCCTTTCATTAGGGGTAGTGAGATGACCGGCTTTGGTGCAGTCCGAAGTTGGTAGATACTCGATACTACACTCATTGAGGGTTGTTTTCTTGGAATATTTTGGTCGCTAGTTAAGTGGCTAAACCAAAACAATGAACATGGAAAACAATCCAATGATATTGAGCTCCTTAGAACCCGATTACTATTTATAGGACAGGTTTTTAAGCCAACTACGCTCAAGAGGGTACTTACCTATGAAACCCCATGCAAGCCCGAAACTAGAGGTTTTGTGTGAATTGCTTGTACATATGTTTGTGCATGCATCATGAACATCATAAAGCATCATATGCATTCACTAACCATTTCAAGGGTTTAGATCTTCATCTTTGTTCTTGTTTTGTAGGTCATGGAAATTCCTCGCAGGAAAACCATCCAAGTCAACCTTGTGAGAATCTCTCCTCAACTCAAGGAGCTCACATCCAGAATTCCGGAAAGCTCTCCCTTCAGTGAAAGACATGGTAGACTGCTCAGCCTAGTCAACACCAGCATTGAAGAGGACATGGTAAAGGTGTTGTTCCAGTTCTTTGACCCTCTTCACCACAGTTTCACATTCCCTGACTACCAGTTGGTACCCACTTTGGAGGAATTTTCTCAACTCCTGAGAATTCTTATCCTTAATCAACTACCTTTCAACGGTACGGAAAAGGAACCAAAGCCCGAAGATGTTGCTCGAGCACTACATCTACAGCCATTTGACATCAAAGGGCATTGGGAAACTAGAAGCGGTGTCAAAGGTTTCTTAGCCAAATTCCTGTTTGAGAAGGCACAAGAGTGTTGGAATTCATTGGACCTACAAGCCTTTGAAGAAATTGTGGCACTCCTTATCTATGGGTTGGTCTTGTTCCCAAATCCTGACCAGCTTGTAGATGTCAACGCCGTCAAGATCTTCTTATCCAGAAATCCAATACCAACATTGCTTGGGGACATTCTTCACTCATTTTACACTCGAATTTTAGGATAAAACATCACCAAATTTTAGGTTACTTCGTCACTAAGAAACTAAGTTAAAAGACTATTACTTAATGACACATATTCCATATACATTTGAAATAATTCAAATTATCTAATGATTCTCTATAGTTTATTTATTCACCATATTCATATTGTATTATGGTATAATAGATGTAAATGATTTTATTTCCTTCTTCTCAATCACCAAATTTTAGGTTACTTCTTAACCAAGAAACTAAGTTAAAAGACTATTAATTAATGACACATATTCCATATACATTGGTAATAACTCAAATTATATAATGAGGCCCGGTAGTTTATTTATTCACCATATTCATATTGTATTATTGTATAATAGATGTAAACAATTACAATATTTTTCTTCTTCTCCATCACCAAATTTATGGTTACTTCATCACTAAGAAACTAAGTTAAAAGACTATTACCTAATGGCACATATTCCATATACATTTGAAATAATTCAAATTATCTAATAAGTCTCGATAGTATATTTATTCACCATATTCATATTGTATTATGGTATAATAGATGTAAATAATTTCATTATTTTATTCTTCTCCATCACCAAATTTTAGATTATTTCATCACTAAGAAACTAAGTTAAAAGATCATTAATTGATGACACATATTCCATATACATTGGTTATAATTCAAATTATATAACGAGACCTTGTAGTATATTTATTCATCATATTCATATTGTATTATGGTATAATAGATGTAAACAATTTCAATATTTTTCTTCTTTTCCATCACCAAATTTTAGGTTACTTCATCATTAAGAAACTAAGTTAAATGACTATTACTTAATGACACATATTTCATATACATTTGAAATAATTCAAATTATCTAATGATTCTCGATAGTATATTTATTCACCATAAACATATTGTATTATGGTATAATAGATGTAAACAATTTCAGTATTTTCTTCTTATCCCTCACCAAATTTTAGATTACTTCATCACTAAGAAACTAAGTTAAAAGACCATTAATTGATGACACATATTCCATATACATTGGTTATAATTCAAATTATATAATGAGACCTTGTAGTATATTTATTCACCATATTCATATTGTATTATGGTATAATAGATGTAATCAATTTCAGTATTTTCTTCTTCTCCATCACCAAATTTTACGTTACTTCATCACCAAGAAACTAAGTTAAAAGACTATTAATTAATGACACATATTCCACATAAATTGGTAATAATTCAAATTATATAATGAGTCTCGATAGTATATTTATTCACCAAATTCATATTGTATTATGGTAAAATAGATGTAAACGATTTCAGTATTTTCTTCTTCTCCATCACTAAATTTTAGGTTACTTCTTCACCAAGAAACTTAGTTAAAAGACTATTAATTAATGACACATATTCCATATACATTGGTAATAACTCAAATTATATAATGAGGCCCGGTAGTATATTTATTCACCATATTCATATTTTATTATGGTATAATAGATGTAAACAATTTCAATATTTTTCTTCTTCTCCATCACCAAATTTTAGGTTACTTCATCACTAAGAAACTAAGTTAAAAGACTATTACTTAATGACACATATTCCATATACATTTGAAATAATTCAAATTATCTAATGAGTCTCGATAGTATATTTATTCACCATATTCATATTGTATTATGGTATAATAGATGTAAACAATTTCAGTGTTTTCTTCTTCTCCATCACCAAATTTTAGATTAGTTCATCACAAAGAAACTAAGTTAAAAGACCATTAATTGATGACACATATTCCATATACATTTGTTATAATTCAAATTATATAATGAGACATTGTAGTATATTTATTCACCATATTCATATTGTATTATGGTATAATAGATGTAATCAATTTCAGTATTTTCTTCCTCTTCATCACCAAATTTTACGTTACTTCATCACCAAGAAACTAAGTTAAAAGACTATTAATTAATGACACATATTCTATATACATTGGTAATAACTCAAATTATATAATGAGGCTCGGTAGTATATTTATTCACCATATTCATATTTTATTATGGTATAATAGATGTAAACAATTTCAATATTTTTCTTCTTCTCCATCACCAAATTTTAGGTTACTTCATCACTAAGAAACTAAGCTAAAAGACTATTACTTAATGACACATATTTCATATACATTTTAAATAATTCAAATTATATAATGAGTCTCGATAGTATATTTATTCACCAAATTCATATTGTATTATGGTATAATAGATGTAAACAATTTCATTATTTTTCTTCTTCTCTATCACCAAATTTTAGGTTACATCATCACCAAGAAACTAAGTTAAAAGACTATTAATTAATGACACATATTCCACATACATTGGTAATAATTCAAATTATATAATGAGTCTCGATAGTATATTTATTCACCAAATTCATATTGTATTATGGTATAATAGATGTAAACGATTTCAGTATTTTTCTTCTTCTCCATCACTAAATTTTAGGTTACTTCTTCACCAAGAAACTAAGTTAAAAGATTATTAATTAATAACACATATTCTATATACATTGGTAATAACTCAAATTATATAATGAGGCTCGGTAGTATATTTATTCACCATATTCATATTTTATTATGGTATAATAGATGTAAACAATTTCAATATTTTTCTTCTTCTCCATCACCAAATTTTAGGTTACTTCATCACTAAGAAACTAAGTTAAAAGACTATTACTTAATGACACATATTCCATATACATTTTAAATAATTCAAATTATATAATGAGTCTCGATATTATATTTATTCACCAAATTCATATTGTATTATGGTATAATAGATGTAAACAATTTCATTATTTTTCTTCTTCTCTATCACCAAATTTTAGGTTACATCATCACCAAGAAACTAAGTTAAAAGACTATTAATTAATGACACATATTCCACATACATTGGTAATAATTCAAATTATATAATGAGTCTCGATAGTATATTTATTCACCAAATTCATATTGTATTATGGTATAATAGATGTAAACGATTTCAGTATTTTTCTTCTTCTCCATCACTAAATTTTAGGTTATTTCTTCACCAAGAAACTAAGTTAAAAGACTATTAATTATTGACACATATTCCATATACATTGGTAATAAATCAAATTATATAATGAGGCCCGGTAGTATATTTATTCACCATATTCATATTCTATTACGGTATTATAGCTGTAAACAATTTCAATATTTTTCTTCTTCTCCATCACCAAATTTTAGGTTACTTCGTCAGTAAGAAACTAAGTTAAAAGACTATTACTTAATGACACATATTCCATATACATTTGAAATAATTCAAATTATCTAATGATTCTCTGTAGTTTATTTATTCACCATATTCATATTGTATTATGGTATAATAGATGTAAACGATTTTATTTCCTTCTTCTCCATCACCAAATTTTAGGTTACTTCTTAACCAAGAAACTAAGTTAAAAGACTATTAATTAATGACACATATTCCATATACATTGGTAATAACTCAAATTATATAATGAGGCCCGGTAGTTTATTTATTCACCATATTCACATTGTATTATTGTATAATAGATGTAAACAATTTTAATATTTTTCTTCTTCTCCATCACCAAATTTATGGTTACTTCATCACTAAGAAACTAAGTTAAAAGACTATTACCTAATGACACATATTCCATATACATTTGAAATAATTTAATTATCTAATGAGTCTCGATAGTATATTTATTCACCATATTCATATTGTATTATCGTATAATAGATGTAAACAATTTCAGTATTTTCTTCTTCTCCATCACCAAATTGTAGATTACTTCATCACTAAGAAACTAAGTTAAAAGACCATTAATTGATGACACATATTCCATATACATTGGTTATAATTCAAATTATATAATGACACCCGGTAGTATATTTATTCACCATACACATATTGTATTATGGTATAATAGATGTAAACAATTTCAATATTTTTCTTCTTCTCTCCATCACCAAATTTTAGGGTACTTCGTCACTAAGAAACTAAGTTAAAAGACTATTAATTGATGATACATATTCCATATACATTGGTTATAATTCAAATTATATAATGAGACCCAATAGTATATTTATTCACCATATTCATGTTGTATTATGGTATAACAGATGTAAACAATTTCAATATTTTTCTTCTTTTTCATCACCAAATTTTACGTTACTTCATCACCAAGAAACTAAGTTAAAAGACTATTAATTAATGACACATATTTCATATACATTTCTAATAATTCAAATTATATAATGAGTCTCAATAGTATATTTATTGATCATTATCATATTCTATTATGGTTTAATAGATGTAAATAATTTCAATATTTTTCTTCTTCTCCATCACAAAATTTTAGGTTACTTCTTCACTAAGAATCTAAGTAAAAAAGACTATTACTTAATGACACATATTCCATATACATTTGAAATAATTCAAATTATATAATGAGTCTCGATAGTATATTTATTCACCAAATTCATATTGTATTATGGTATAATAGATTTAAACAATTTCATTATTTTTCTTCTTTTCTATCACCAAATTTTAGGTTACTTCATCACCAACAAACTAAGTTAAAAGACTATTAATTAATGACACATATTCCACATACATTGGTAATAATTCAAATTATATAATGAGTCTCGATAGTATATTTATCCACCAAATTCATATTGTATTATGGTATAATAGATGTAAACGATTTCAGTATTTTTCTTCTTCTCCATCACTAAATTTTAGGTTACTTCTTCACCAAGAAACTAAGTTAAAAGACTATTAATTATTGACACATATTCCATATACATTGGTAATAACTCAAATTATATAATGAGGCCCGGTAGTATATTTATTCACCATATTCATATTCTATTACGGTATTATAGCTGTAAACAATTTCAATATTTTTTTTCTTCTCCATCACCAAATTTTAGGTTACTTCGTCACTAAGAAACTAAGTTAAAAGACTATTACTTAATGACACATATTCCATATACATTTGAAATAATTAAAATTATCTAATGATTCTCTATAGTTTATTTATTCACCATATTCATATTATATTATGGTATAATAGATGTAAACAATTTCAGTATTTTCTTCTTCTCCATCACCAAATTGTAGATTACTTCATCACTAAGAAACTAAGTTAAAAGACCATTAATTGATGACACATATTCCATGTACATTGGTTATAATTCAAATTATATAATGACACCCCGGTAGTATATTTATTCACCATACTCATATTGTATTATGGTATAATAGATGTAAACAATTTCAATATTTTTCTACTTCTCCATCACCAAATTTTAGGGTACTTCGTCACTAAGAAACTAAGTTAAAAGACTATTACTTAATGACACATATTCCATATACATTTGAAATAATTCAAATTATCTAATGATTCTCGATAGTATATTTATTCACCTATTCATATTGTATTATGGTATAATAGATGTAAACGATTTCAGTATTTTCTTCTTCTCCATCACCAAATTTTAGGTTACTTCATCCCTAAGAAACTAAGTTAAAAGACTATTAATTGATGATACATATTCCATATACATTGGTTATAATTCAAATTATATAATGAGACCCGATAGTATATTTATTCACCATATTCATGTTGTATTATGGTATAACAGATGTAAACAATTTCAATATTTTTCTTCTTTTTCATCACCAAGTTTTAGGTTACTTCTTCACCAAGAAACTAAGTTAAAAGACTATTAATTATTGACACATATTTCATATACATTTATAATAATTCAAATTATATAATGAGTCTCAATAGTATATTTATTGATCATTATCATATTCTATTATGGTTTAATAGATGTAAATAATTTCAATATTTTTCTTCTTCTCTATCATCAAATTTTAGGTTACTTCATCACTATGAAACTCAGTAAAAAAACTCTTAGTTAATGACACATATTCCATATACATTGGAAATAATTCAAATTATATAATTAGTCTCGATAATATATTTATTCACCATATTCATATTGTAATAAGGTATAATTGATGTAAACAATTTCAATATTTTTCTTCTTTTTCATAACCAAATTTTAGGTTATTTCTTCACAAAAAAACTAAGTTAATAGACTATTAATTAATGACACATATTTCATATACAGTGTTGTGATACGGTGGGAGAACTGACTTGGGATTTGCGTTTGTGTTCGCAAATGTGTCGGTTTAGCAAGAGTCACTACCGACTTTTTATTTTATCCTAAGGAAAGGTCAAAAAGCACAGGAAAGACCTTTGAGATGTTTTCGTGGGTTCGGGGGGGTAGATTATGAAAAGGGAAGGTGCTTTTGCTTTTCTTTTGCTTGAAATGGTGGTTTGTATGTGTGGTTTTGAAAATGTTTTGAAAAAAAAATTACCTTGTCTAGGCAACCTTTGTAACAATTCTTGTTAGAATGTTTTACAAAGGTGTTTGTCTTTTTGAAAAGATGTTTCAATGTTTTGAAAGTTTGTTTTGAAATTGTTTTTGAAGTTGTGTTGTGGAGTGTGTTTTGAAAAATGGCAAGGATGGTTTGCAAGTTTTTTGATCAAGTAACTAAGAGTTGTCTACCCTATTTTACTCAAAGATTTTTCTTATGTTTTAACCCTTTTAATAGTGTTATTTCACCATTGTGTTTGATGAACAACCTTGCGTTAGTATGTTGAAAGGGACGGGCGTGGGACGTTTGTATAGTCATAGAAGGCAACATATGGGACGTTTTAGCAATTTCATTTTAGGGACTAGATCGTTTACCGAAGGAAACATCGAGGGTCATAGAGGGACTACGATCTTTTATCGAGGGTCCTTTGCTAAAACGCCCATGCTCGAGGGACATGACTATTTTCCGAGGCAACAAGTGAGATTACCCTAAGGGTGCATGTGTGCAAAGTGTGTTTTATTGCATGCATTTGTCTTTGATTTTTAGGTTGTCTACTTGTTGGTTTTATCTTGCCATACACACCTAGTTACTACCATTTGTACAAAAGTAATAAAAAGTGCAAAAAATAAATCCTACACTATTACAACCATATTGAAGTGCATAGAAAATATGAAGGCAAAAATAAAATAAAAGAAAGAAAAATGAGGGTCTTTTGATTGAGGCAGAAAACCCTTCGATTCTGCACTTTCTGGCTCTCTTCGATTTGGCCTGAAAAGGGTGAAGGCATGACTTTCGACTGAGGCCTCACAGTCAACATGTTGTGCCTTTCAATTGGGACCAGTGGGACAACATGTTGTGCCTTTCGATTGGGACCAGTGGGACAGCATGTTGTGCCTTTCGACTATGCCTGGAATCTGTGCAAGATGTAAGCTTCCTTTCTGCCTCCTTCGACTGGGCCTGGAGTCAGTGAGGAAGCCTGAGGCTTTGTATCATATTCCTGTCTCCTGTTTATTTCATTTGAGATATTAAATAGCAACATGGCCTGAGGCCACGCTATCATTACCTCAGGGCCAGGTTAGTTCTTAAAGCATCTGTAACCAACCAAAGAACCAAACCAAAAGGAGAAGCAATAAAAAACAAACTAAAGGGTGGAAACGAAAAGGTAACAAACACTACGTATATATTTGAAACGAAAAGGAAGCTTATTTACATGTTATGCTAGAAATGAAGGGTTCAAGGTTAAGAATGACTTACCTTACTTGAGGCTGGAACGTGTGCTGGGCCTTTAAGTGGTTTCCTTGAATGCTTCTGGATTCGAAGGGAGGAACCATGGGTTATGTCTTTGATACTGGATTCGAAAGAGAAGAACAAGTGTGAGGTTCTTCCTACTGGATTCGAAGGGTAACAAGGTATATGGATGTTTCAGATTCTAAGGGGGTAAGTGTTTGGATTTTGGGTATGTGTTTGATGAGTGTCTAAGTGTTTGAGAGCTTTATGGTGTTAAAGAATTTTTTGAAGATTTGTTCCTCTGGCCAAAAAGTCCCCCTAAACATATGTTGGAGCCTCTTATTTATAGGCAAAGTTGGCTGAAGCTTTTGGAGGGAAAACAAAATAATTTGAACAATTTGGGTAAACTGCTCTTTGCAGCCTTCGAGGGACAGTGCTTTATTGCCATTTTGGTGCAAGGAATTGGGTGGCAGTGCAGGACTGCTGTGCAATAGTTTTAGAGTTTTATGGCCAGTGAATCAGGCCCGAGCCTGGCAGCGCATGTGACTTGGTCGACAAATGCCTTTGGCCTCTCGTCCTTTTGTCTTGACTCCCTAGACTCACCTTTCGACCAGACTTTCAGTAACCATCTCCTTTTTTTCAATCGAAGTGATGTTCGAATGACTTCCCTAGACAATCCTTCGAATGGGCCAAATTAATGCTCTTGGGATAGATCAGTAATATATGTCCTTCGAATGGGGACATCCAAACATGCCTGACAAAACTCTTCGAATGCACCACCAAGATGCTTTCTTCGCCTGAGGCAATGACATAGTGAAAAGTTTGTATGCTTGGAACAGGCCATTTCTAACAGGAAATCCTTCCCACTCAAATTTACATACAAAGGGGCCATATGGCCAAACAAAAGAATGACAAAACACTTGTTCCCAAGGATTCACACCCCCAAGCGAAGGATGTGTGCCAAGGATGGAAGGCTCAATCGAAGCTTTCAATGTTGGAGAAGTCACTCCCCCAAACGAAAAAGGCGTGCAAGGGCAGGATGTGTGATCGAAAGAGGGCAAAAGAGAGGCTTTTTCCTCCTGGATCGAAGGACATCATCAAGAGGGTTTTTGCCTTGCAGGGGGCACTTGTGGCCAGCAAACATGGTTTTCAAGGCAAGTAGTGTAGGCAGCAAAAGTCACAAATGAAGCCTGCAACAAGAAGTCACACGCCCATGCGAAAGAGGCACGCTAGCATCCATTTTGAGCAATCGAAGGAGGCCAAGAGTCAATCGAAGGATGCTGATCGAAAGAGGCCTAAAGGCCAATCGAAAGAGCTGAAACGAAGAACACTTGTATTTCTCCAATTTTTGTCAAAATAATATTTTTATCTGTTTTCTCCCTTTTGACAGTTTCCTTTTAATTTTGGTACTGGAAAATTCCAAAGTACATGTGCAAGCTTGAACCTTGAGAATCCTTGTTAGAAAGGCCTTGATAATTGAAAGGGTAAATTTTGGGGTACAACAAGTGCTAATAATTCAAATTATATAATGAGTCTCGAAAGTATATTTATTCATCACATTCATATTGTATTATGGTATAATAGATGTAAACAATTTCAATATTTTTCTTCTTCTCCATCTCCAAATTTTAGGTTACTTCATCACTAAGAAACTAAGTTAAAAAACTATTAATTAATGACACATATTTCATATACATTGGTTATAATTCAAATTATATAATGAAGCTCGATAGTATATTTATTCACCATATTCATATTGTATTATGGTATAATAGATGTAATCAATTTCAATATTTTTCTTCTTCTCCATCACCAAATTTTAGGTTACTTCATCACTAAGAAACTAAGTTAAAAGACTATTACTTAATGACACATATTCCATATACATTTGAAATAATTCAAATTATTTAATGAGTCTCAATAGTATGTTTACTCACTATATTCATATTGTATTATGGTATAATAGATGTAAACAATTTCAGTATTTTCTTCTTCTCCATCACCAAATTTTAGGTTACTTCATCACTACTTAACTAAGTTAAAAGACTATTACTTGATGATACATATTCCATATACAATGAAAATAATACAAATTATATAATGAGTCTCGATAGTATATTTTTTGACCATATTCATATTGTATTATGGTATAATACATGTAAATAATTTCAGTATTTTCCTTTTTCTCCATCACCAAATTTTAGGTTACTTCATCACTACTTAACTAAGTTAAAAGACTATTAATTAATGACACATATTCCATATACATTAGAAATAATTCAAATTATATAATGAGTCTCGATAGTATATTTATTCACCATATTCATATTGTATTATGGTATAATAGATGTAAACGATTTCAGTATTTTCTTCTTCACCATCACCAAATTTTAGGTTACTTCATCACTAAGAAACTAAGTTAAAAGACTATTAATTGATGATACATATTCCATATACATTGGTTATAATTCAAATTATATAATGAGACTCGATAATATATTTATTCACCATATTCATATTGTATTATGGTATAATAGATGTAAACAATTTCAATATTTTTCTTCTTTTTCATCACCAAATTTTAGGTTACTTCTTCACCAAGAAATTAAGTTAAAAGACTATTAATTAATGACACATATTTCATATACATTTATAATAATTCAAATTATATAATGAGTCTCAATAGTATATTTAATGATCATTTTCATATTGTATTATGGTATAATAGATGTAAATAATTTCAATATTTTTCTTCATCTCCTTTACCAAATTTTAGGTTACTTCATCACTAAGAAACTTGTAAGTGCCCTGGCTGGAGAGTTGGCCTCATTTGTAAAACAAATAAGAAAGCAAGTTTACCCAGATCCCCTCTGTTGTTTTAATATGTGGTGTTGAAGAAGTTCAACATCTGGACCAACATGTTATGTAAGATGTCACAACATCAGCATGTGACATCGCGCCTGAAACTAAGTACTGATTAAGTAACTATGTTATATGTTGAATGTTTGTAACAGCTGTGACTTATAACCTAACTATTCTAAGTGATCTAGGTTATTTGTTGTGTTGAAAAAGTTCAACATCTAGGAAAACATGTTAGATGTAATGTCATGACATCTGACTTGACATCACGACAACAGAATTGATAATTCAGTTACAGTTCTGGTACTTAAATACTCTAAGAATATATGTGGCGTTTCTTGTGGAGAATCTGAAGACCAATCAAGAATCAATCAGAATATTTGAAGAAAATACTGTTTCTAAATATGGAGATATTTTAGGAACTAGAAGATTGAAGACCTTGATTATAAGAGAAGTTTGCTGCTGAGTTGTAACAGCAAGGAGAAAAACTTGCTGAGTTAGGTAATAGGTTATAAATAGCAGATTGTAACCTAGGGTTTAAGGGAGACACATAATGTAACATTAGGGGTGTCCTGTTAGGTAAACCTGTCGGTTCTGTGGCAAGGTTACCATGTAAGTAACTCGAAACCTGTAGGTAAGAGTTTGAGTGTTCTTAGATGAAGCTGTGAAGCAAGTCTAAGTATTTTCTGCATTACTTCATATTCATTGTAATGTAGGAAACCAAGTGGGAGGGCACTGCTTCTTGAGTAGGAGTAAGACTTCTGTTGTTGCGATAATAGGAATGGAAACTGGTAGGTTTCTATCTAGGAGTTCCTAGGTATAGTTGCACTGGGTAGATGATTAAGTGAAGGATGGGGAACTTGTGAAGTTTAGTCCTGAATTAATATTGCTAATAGTGGATCTTCTCCTCGGCTTGGTATGCCCCCAGAGTAGGTGTATTACACCGAACTGGGTCAACAACTGATTGTGTTTTTACCTTCAATACTTTATAATTCTGTCTGTTATACAACAAGGTAAAACTGTAATGTTGTAACAGATGATGTCTCAGAACATGTTAAGACATCATGCTGATATCTGTGCAGAAGAAACAGAACAACTAAGACTGTTTGCTCTCTGCAGATCGTGTGCCACAGATGAACAGAACTAGGCACATCGATGTTCTATCCTCTGCACCTTCAAAATAGATCTGGCACAGCTTGGTTAAACTGAGCCTATGTTACTCTTCAGCATTGAATCATTGAAATTGGGTATCTACCTTGCAGTGTATTTATTATGTCATATCAGATGCTTAGACATCGAGTATAACATCTGAAGACTGGCATATACCAGAATTTCAATTGGTATCAGAGCAGGCATCCTGTTCTGTTTCTGGATGAGATCCATGGGTGATACTTTCTGGTATCTACAAGGTCAATTTTAGTACTGAAGATTGTAACCTGGAATGGTTTTCTATTTCCCTGAATGGTCCCTTGAAGTGGGAGGATGGACTATTCTTGACAGGAATTGTGTGTACCTGTCTCTGGTGATTGGCATTTGGCCTGGTTGTGTGATAGCTGCTCTAGGTTTGATTTATTTTCAAACTTAGGATGTGTGTATGCCTGAAGTTGTGTGTAGTAGTCATGCTAGGTTTGAACCATAATCAGACTTGGTCTATTTTTGAAGGCTAGTCTGGTGGAGTGTGTGTGCAAAGATTGGGGTGTATTACGTTCTTCCGCTGTGTAATACCTGGCAAAACTCAAGCTCTGATGTGTTTCCCCTCTTATGGATTGAAGGCCATTGTATTCAAGAATTCAACATAAACTATTGAAGATGTCACAGATACTTGAGTCCTCTCAAGTCCACTCATGAAGATGTTCTTCGTTCAGGATGGTAAGAATCACATAATCACGGATTAGTGTTATATGAAGACCTTGAAGAATTTCAAGGAGGGCCTTGTTCCAAGGTGATGTAACTGATGTTCTATGTGATGGTGGAACAAGGATGCAGCTACTAGTTGAAGAGCATATGTTTCGGGTGTCAAACAAAGGGATACCTTTGTTTGAAACCTACTCCTGACTTGGAAGAGGAGACATCTGCATGTGCAAAGTTGACAATGGTAAAGTCAACTATGTCTGTGTACACCCGAAGGTTACTTTAGGAGTCAGAACTCTAGAAGTAAAGCTGGTCAGGGCTGAGCAATTGTTTCCTGAAGTACTATGGTGTGAAGAAAGATAAGCTCACTGGTTAATAAAAGCCAATGATGGTGCAGCACTATTGCTCCTTCATAGAAGTAGATTGGGATCAAGAGTCTTGAATATGAAGACTCAGAGTTTGGTTAAGGTATAGCTCCTGGAGTTAAGTAGATCTGGTAGGGATGTCATATGTCATGTCGAGACGTTTGTGCACATGCATGGATATTTTGTGTGGAGCTTCCATGACTGATAGCTTGAGGGGGAGATTTGGCCTGGTGTTTAACTAGCTGTTGACCTATGTCACATGGGTTCTGGTTGTTGTGTGACATATTTGCAAGGAAGGATTCATCTCTCTCATTCCTAATGATGAATCTGATCTGGTAGGAGTCTCAAGTCGGTTGAAGTAAGTAGAGTTTGTTCACAGAAAATTCTATTTTCTTGAGTCAAGGGTGGCAACCTAGATATCTCAACTCTTTGGTCTCTCAAAGAAAGAGCTTGCAAGAAGAATATATTAACACACGAAGAGTATGTCAAAGTATTCAAATGGTGAAAGTATCTTACTGGATAATGGGAAGGATCTATGATCAATTGCTATTAGTGACAAGTACAAGTACTTAATTGATTATCCTTGGGGTTCAAGATAACTGATGTTCTTAAAGATGTGGGAACATTCCTTCTTCTAGACCCTGTGAAGAATCACAGGAAGAGTGATACCTTAGATCTATCTCCTTGGTGACAGCAAAATCGTTTGATCCTTGAAAAGGTTTCCTGGAAACATGTTCAGACTTAAAGAAGAAGAAGACATCATGATCTTGATGATGGTCACTTGGATCAGTCTGGAGCTGAATTCAACAACTAGATGTTATAACATAATGCTGCGACATTTGGTTCAACATCAGATTCTTGCTTGGTGAAGTGGCTCATCAACTTAAGATAGGATGATCTACGAAGTTGAAGATTAGATCCTCCAAAAGGATCGTCTCTTTGCAGCTCTTTGGAGTTGTTACATGTTCCTGTCTCAGTGTATCTAAGCCTTCTGTGATAACTTGTAGCCTGAAGTTCAAATTTCAATTGGAAGATCAGAATATCTTTGGAAGAAGTCTGATAAACATGAAGGTGACATTTGATTCATGAAGGAGATAATCAAACAGTGGAATTTGGTCTATCTCAGCAGTGGATTCTGAGAATCAAGATAATCAACATATGACAGCTGATTATTATCGAGAAAGTTTGATTCACAGTATGAATGCGTTCAAACAATATTGTTGAACAGAGGGTGCGCTCTTGAAGACATGAAGATGCGTCTTATGTTTTCCATTCATCAAGGGGTCTTATTTACTTTAATCAGAAGCTGCATTGAAGGTCCAACTGAGTATTGAATATGTCCTACTTGTTTTCATGAGGAGAAGTGATTGTCCCTAACAGGGGGAGTATTGGTTTGTACAAAAGGTCTTCGTCAAACTCGTAGGATATAAAGTGTGACACCTTATCAACTATTGGAATGATGTGTTCAAAACTGAAGAAGACTATGTCTGACCGAATGTCATCACATTGGTAATGACTTTGCTCCTAATTTCCTCTAAAACTACAGACAGGAGGAAAATTGGATGAAGTATGGATTATTATCCACGTGTGTACAGTTGTATGACTCAGAGGGAGTAACCATCCTCTTTGAGAAAATGGTATGGCTTCAAGCTGCTAATCTGAAAATAGCAGAATGTATAACGACATAGGATTTGAGCATGTTTTCATCTGCTAAGAAAACAGAGCTGTTGTGTCTCATTATGAAACAGCTTAGTGAGCTGGAATGTTTAGGTGATAACTTGTCATCTAATAAAGGTATTATATAACTAATGCAGAGTGTAATATACCAACGATGTTTCTTGGAAAGGGGATCCTAAGACAAGGAAGTAGTCTGTTCTAAAAGACAAATGTCTGTTTTAAAAAGGGCATCCTGACATGGTCAAAGGGTCAAACCCAAGGGTAGGTACCTGCATTAAAACCAGTCCTAGGGTACTGAAACTGCCAGAGTAAAGTACCAAGGTCGTTACTATCTATGCCAAAGTTGCATTATTTATGAAGACCCTCTCTATTCCTTCTCTTCATCAGAGGGTTTCAGCAATATGAAGTTTGTTAGCATCTGGGAAAATTGTGCATGGATATGGATCTGTATGGGCAGTCTTTGTCAAATTCTGGCCAAAAAGGGGGAGAAAGATAGGGACCCAGTCTCAGGCGAGACTCAGGTGAAAGCAACAGACGGCAATGTCCAGCAAGACTCAGGAGAAAGCAACATGATCCCTAAGTAAGTGACTTTGGTTGTGTCTTGTGTTCTGAGTTAAGAGGATAGTTGTGACTTGTGATCTGAGTTACATGATCACAAGTAATAATCTGGAGAAAAGAAATCCTCTTGGGCATCGATGGAGTGGAGTTGCTCACAGTTGACGACAGAGGTTTGTTGTTTGCTCAAAGGACATCAGCCTCTACAAAAGAAGATGTTAGACAAGATGTTGTAACATCTCAACTGTGTTGTGGCCTGGTCCCAAAATACAACTTGCACTTATTTGTTTTAGCCAAAATTTGCCAAAGGGGGAGATTGTAAGTGCCCTGGCTGGAGAGTTGGCCTCATTTGTAAAACAAATAAGAAAACAAGTTTACCCAGATCCCCTCTGTTGTTTTAATATGTGGTGTTGAAGAAGTTCAACATCTGGACCAACATGTTATGTAAGATGTCACAACATCAGCATGTGACATCGCGCCTGAAACTAAGTACTGATTAAGTAACTATGTTATATGTTGAATGTTTGTAACAGCTGTGACTTATAACCTAACTATTCTAAGTGATCTAGGTTATTTGTTGTGTTGAAAAAGTTCAACATCTAGGAAAACATGTTAGATGTAATGTCATGACATCTGACTTGACATCACGACAACAGAATTGATAATTCAGTTACAGTTCTGGTACTTAAATACTCTGAGAATATATGTGGCGTTTCTTGTGGAGAATCTGAAGACCAATCAAGAATCAATCAGAATATTTGAAGAAAATACTGTTTCTAAATATGGAGATATTTTAGGAACTAGAAGATTGAAGACCTTGATTATAGGAGAAGTTTGCTGCTGAGTTGTAACAGCAAGGAGAAAAACTTGCTGAGTTAGGTAATAGGTTATAAATAGCAGATTGTAACCTAGGGTTTAAGGGAAACACATAATGTAACATTAGGGGTGTCCTGTTAGGTAAACCTGTCGGTCTGTGGCAAGGTTACCATGTAAGTAACTCGAAACCTGTAGGTAAGAGTTTGAGTGTTCTTAGATGAAGCTGTGAAGCAAGTCTAAGTATTTTCTGCATTACTTCATATTCATTATAATGTAGGAAACCAAGTGGGAGGGCACTGCTTCTTGAGTAGGAGTAAGACTTCTGTTGTTGCGACAATAGGAATGGAAACTGGTAGGTTTCTATCTAGGAGTTCCTAGGTATAGGTTGCACTGGGTAGATGATTAAGTGAAGGATGGGAACTTGTGAAGTTTAGTCCTGAATTAATATTGCTAATAGTGGATCTTCTTCCTGGCTTGGTATGCCCCCAGAGTAGGTGTATTACACCGAACTGGGTCAACAACTGATTTGTGTTTTTACCTTCAATACTTTATAATTCTGTCTGTTATACAACAAGGTAAAACTGTAATGTTGTAACAGATGATGTCTCAGAACATGTTAAGACATCATGCTGATATCTGTGCAGAAGAAACAGAACAACTAAGACTGTTTGCTCTCTGCAGATCGTGTGCCACAGATGAACAGAACTAGGCACATCGATGTTCTATCCTCTGCACCTTCAAAATAGATCTGGCACAGCTTGGTTAAACTGAGCCTATGTTACTCTTCAGCATTGAATCATTGAAATTGGGTATCTACCTTGCAGTGTATTTATTATGTCATATCAGATGCTTAGACATCGAGTATAACATCTGAAGACTGGCATATACCAGAATTTCAAAACTAAGTTAAAAAAACTATTAATTAATGACACATATTCCATATACATTGAAAACAATTCAAATTATATAATGAGGCTCGATAGTATATTTATTCACCATTTTCATATTGTATTAAGGTATAATAGATGTAAACAATTTCAATATTTTTCTTCTTTTTCATCACCAAATTTTAGGTTACTTTTTCACCAAAAAACTAAGTTAAAAGACTATTAATTAATGATACATATTTCATATACATTTCTAATAATTCAAATTATATAATGACTCTCGATAGTATATTTATCCACCATATTCATATTGTATTATGGTATAATAGATGTAAACAATTTCAATATTTTTCTTCTTCTCCATCACCAAATTTTAGGTTACTTCATCACTATGAAACTAAGTAAAAAAACTGTTAATTAATGACACATATTCCATATACATTGGAAATAATTCAAATTATATATTGAGTCTCGATAATATATTTATTCACCATATTCATATTGTAATAATTTATGATTGAAGTAAACAATTTCAATATTTTTCTTCTTTTTCATCACCAAATTTTAGGTTACTTCTTCACCAAAAAACTAAGTTAAAAGGCTATTAATTGATGACACATATTTCATATACAGTGCTAATAATTCAAATTATATAATGAGTCTCGAAAGTATATTTATTCATCATATTCATATTGTATTATGGTATAATAGATGTAAACAATTTCAATATTTTTCTTCTTCTCCATCTCCAAGTTTTAGGTAACTTCATCAGTAAGAAATTAAGTTAAAAAACTATTAATTAATGACACATATTTCATATGCATTGGTTATAATTCAAATTATATAATGAAGCTCGATAGTATATTTATTCACCATATTCATATTGTATTATAGTATAATAGATGTAATCAATTTCAATATTTTTCTTCTTCTCCATCACCAAATTTTAGGTTGCTTCATCACTAAGAAACTAAGTTAAAAGACTATTACTTAATGACACATATTCAATATACATTTGAAATAATTCAAATTATTTAATGAATCTCAATAGTATGTTTATTCACTATATTCATATTGTATTATGGTATAATAGATGTAAACAATTTCAGTATTTTCTTCTTCTCCATCACCAAATTTTAGGTTACTTCATCACTAAGAAACTAAGTTAAAAGACTATTACTTGATGACACATATTCCATATACATTGAAAATAATACAAAATTATATATTGAGTCTCGATATTATATTTTTTCACCATATTCATATTGTATTATGGTATAATACATATAAATAATTTCGGTATTTTCCTTTTTCTCCATCACCAAATTTTAGGTTACTTCTTAACCAAGAAACTAAGTTAAAAGACTATTAATTAATGACACATATTCCATATACATTAGAAATAATTCAAATTATATAATGAGTCTCGATAGTATATTTATTCACCATATTCATATTGTATTATGGTATAATAGATGTAATCAATTTCAATATTTTTCTTCTTCTCCATCACCAAATTTTAGGTTATTTCATCACTAAGAAACTAAGTTAAAAGTCTATTACTTAATGACACATATTCCATATACATTTGAAATAATTCAAATTATTTAATGAGTCTCAATAGTATGTTTATTCACTATATTCATATTGTATTATTGTATAATAGATGTAAACAATTTCAGTATTTTCTTCTTCTCCATCACCAAATTTTAGGTTACTTCTTAACAAAGAAACTAAGTTAAAAGACTATCAATTAATGACACATATTCCATATACACTAGAAATAATTCAAATTATATAATGAGTCTCGATAGTATATTTATTCACCATATTCAAATTGT
The DNA here is from genome assembly GCA_948472305.1 of Vicia faba. Lineage (NCBI taxonomy): Eukaryota > Viridiplantae > Streptophyta > Magnoliopsida > Fabales > Fabaceae > Vicia > Vicia faba. Next base: position 11,663 of record CATIWC010002298.1, on the reverse strand, counting down.
ATTAAGGTATAATAGATGTAAACAATTTCAACATTTTTCTTCTTCTCCATCACCAAATTTTAGGTTGCTTCATTACCAAGAAACTAAGTTAAAAGACTATTAATTAATGGCACGTATTCCATATACATTGGTAATAATTCAAATTATATAATCAGTCTCGGTAGTATATTTATTCACCATATTCATATTGTATTATGGTATAATAGATGTAAATAATTTCAATATTTTTCTTCTTTTCCATCACCAAATTTGAGGTTACTTCATCACTAAGATACTAAGTTAAAAGACTTTTAATTAATGACACATATTCCATATACATTGGTAATAACTCAAATTATATAATGAGAACGGTAGTATATTTATTCACCATATTCATATTGTATTATGGTATAATAGATGTAAACAATTTCAATATTTTTCTTCCTCTCCATTACCAAATTTTAGGTTACTTCATCACTAAGAAACTAAGTTAAAATACTATTACTTAATGACACATATGCAATATAAATTTGAAATAATTCAAATTATATAATGAGTCTCGATAGTATGTTTATTCACCATATTTATATTGTATTATGGTATAATAGATGTAAACAATTTCAGTATTTTCTTCTTCTCCAACACCAAATTTTAGGTTACTTCATCACTAAGAAACTAAGTTAAAAGAATACTAATTGATTAAACATATTCCATATACATTAGAAATAATTTAAATTATATAATGAGTCTCGATAGTATATTTATTCACCATATTTATATTGTATTATGGTATAATAGATGTAAACAATTTCAATATTTTCTTCTTTTCCATCACCAAATAATATGTTACCTCATCACTAAGAAACTAAGTTAAAAGACTATTAATTGATGACACATATTCCATATACATTTAAAATAATTCAAATTATATAAGAGTCTCGATAGTATATTTATTCACCATATTCATATTGTATTAAGGTATAATAGATGTAAACAATTTGAATATTTTTCTTCTTCTCCATCACCATATTTTAGGTTACTTCATCACCAAGAAACTAAGTTAAAAGACTATTACTTAATGACACATATTCCATATACATTTGAAATAATTAAAATTATTTAATGAGTCTCAATAGTATGTTTATTCATAATATTCATATTGTATTATGGTATAATAGATGTAAACAATTTCAGTATTTTCTTCTTCCTCATCACCAAATTTTAGGTTACTTCATCACTAAGAAACTAAGTTAAAAGACTATTACTTGATGACACATATTCCATATACATTGAAAATAATACAAATTATATAACGAGTCTCGATAGTATATTTTTTCACCATATTCATATTGTATTATGGTATAATACATGTAAATAATTTCAGTATTTTCCTTTTTCTCCATCACCAAATTTTAGGTTACTTCTTAACCAAGAAACTAAGTTAAAAGACTGTTAATTAATGACACATATTCCATATACATTAAAAATAATTCAAATTATATAATGAGTCTCGATAGTATATTTATTCACAATATTCATATTGTATTATGGTATAATAGATGTAAACGATTTTAGTATTTTCTTCTTCTCCATCACCAAATTTTAGGTAAATTAATCACTAAGAAACTAAGTTAAAAGACTATTAATTGATGATACATATTCCATATACATTGGTTATAATTCAAATTATATAATGAGACCCGATAATATATCTATTCACCATATTCATATTGTATTATGGTATAATAGATGTAAACAATTTCAATATTTTTCTTCTTTTTCATCACCAAATTTTAGGTTAATTTTTCACCAAAAAACTAAGTTAAAAGACTATTAATTAATGACAAATATTTCATATACATTGCTAATAATTCAAATTATATAATGACTCTCGATAGTATATTTATCCACCATATTTATATTGTATTATGGTATAATAGATGTAAACAATTTCAATATTTTTCTTCTTCTCCATCACTAATATTTAGGTTACTTCTTCACCAAGAAACTAAGTTAAAAGACTATTAATTAATGACACATATTCCATATACATTGGTAATAACTCAAATTATATAATGAGGCCTGGTAGTATATTTATTCACCATATTCATATTGTGTTATGGTATAATAGATGTAAACAATTTCAATATTTTTCTTCTTCTTCATCACCCAATTTTAGGTTACTTCATCACTAAGAAACTAAGTTAAAAGACTATTACTTAATGACACATATTCCATATACATTTGAAATAATTCAATTATCTAATGAGTCTCGATAGTATATTTATTCACCATATTCATATTGTATTATCGTATAATAGATGTAAACAATTTCAATATTTTCTTCTTCTCCATTACCAAATTGTAGATTACTTCATCACTAAGAAACTAAGTTAAAAGACCATTAATTGATGACACATATTCCATATACATTGGTTATAATTCAAATTATATAATGAGACCCGGTAGTATATTTATTCACCAAACTCATATTGTATTATGGTATAATAGATGTAACCAATTTTAATATTTTTCTTCTTCTCCATCATCAAATTTTAGGTTACTTCGTCACTAAGAAACTAAGTTAAAAGACTATTACTTAATGACACATATTCCATATACAATTGAAATAATTAAAATTATCTAACGATTCTCGATAGTATATTTAATCACCATATTCATATTGTATTATGGTATAATAGATGTAAACGATTTCAGTATTTTATTCTTCTCCATCACCAAATTTTAGGTTACTTCATCCCTAAGAAACAAAGTTAAAAGACTATTAATTGATGATACATATTGCATATACATTGGTTATAATTCAAATTATATAATGAGACTCGATAGTATATTTATTCACCATATTCATGTTGTATTATGGTATAACAGATGTAAACAATTTCAATATTTTTCTTCTTTTTCAACACCCAATTTTAGGTTACTTCTTCACCAAAAAACTATGTTAAAAGGCTATTAATTGATGACACATATTTCATATACAGTGCTAATAATTCAAATTATATAATGAGTCACAAAAGTATATTTATTCATCATATTCATATTGTATTATGGTATAATAGATGTAAACAATTTCAATATTTTTCTTCTTCTCCATCTCCAAATTTTAGGTCACTTCATCAGTAAGAAACTAAGTTAAAAAACTATTAATTAATGACACATATTTCATATGCATTGGTTATAATTCAAATTATATAATGAAGCTCGATAGTATATTTATTCACCATATTCATATTGTATTATGGTATAATAGATGTAATGAATTTCAATATTTTTCTTCTTCTCCATCACCAAATTTTAGGTTGCTTCATCACTAAGAAACTAAGTTAAAAGACTATTACTTAATGACACATATTCGATATACATTTGAAATAATTCAAATTATTTAATGAGTCTCAATAGTATGTTTATTCACTATATTCATATTGTATTATGGTATAATAGATGTAAACAATTTCAGTATTTTCTTCTTCTCCATCACCAAATTTTAGGTTACTTGATCACTAAGAACCTAAGTTAAAAGACTATTACTTTATGACACATATTCCATATACATTGAAAATAATACAAAATTATATATTGAGTCTCGATAGTATATTTTTTCACCATATTCATATTGTATTATGGTATAACACATGTAAATAATTTCGATATTTTCCTTTTTCTCCATCACCAAATTTTAGGTTACTTCTTAACCAGGAAACTAAGTTAAAAGACTATTAATTAATGACACATATTCCATATACATTAGAAATAATTAAAATTATATAATGAGTCTCGATAGTATATTTATTCACCATATTCATATTGTATTATGGTATAATAGATTTAATCAATTTCAATATTTTTCTTCTTCTCCATCACCAAATTTTAGGTTATTTCATCACTAAGAAACTAAGTTAAAAGTCTATTACTTAATGACACATATTCCATATACATTTGAAATAATTCAAATTATTTAATGAGTCTCAATAGTATGTTTATTCACTATATTCATATTGTATTATGGTATAATAGATGTAAACAATTTCAGTATTTTCTTCTTCTCCATCACCAAATTTTAGGTTACTTCTTAACAAAGAAACTAAGTTAAAAGACTATCAATTAATGACACATATTCCATATACACTAGAAATAATTCAAATTATATAATGTGTCTCGATAGTATATTTATTCACCATATTCAAATTGTATTAAGGTATAATAGTTGTAAACAATTTCAACATTTTTCTTCTTCTCCATCACCAAATTTTAGGTTACTTCATTACCAAGAAACTAAGTTAAAAGACTATTAATTAATGGCACATATTCCATATACATTGGTAATAATTCAAATTATATAATCAGTCTCGGTAGTATATTTATTCACCATATTCATATTGTATTATGGTATAATAGATGTAAATAATTTCAATATTTTTCTTCTTTTCCATCACCAAATTTGAGGTTACTTCATCACTAAGATACTAAGTTAAAAGACTTTTAATTAATGACACATATTCCATAAACATTGGTAATAACTCAAATTATATAATGAGAATGGTAGTATATTTATTCACCATATTCATATTGTATTATGGTATAATAGATGTAAATAATTTCAATATTTTTCTTCCTCTCCATTACCAAATTTTAGGTTACTTCATCACTAAGAAACTAAGTTAAAATACTATTACTTAATGACACATATGCAATATAAATTTGAAATAATTCAAATTATATAATGAGTCTCTATAGTATGTTTATTCACCATATTTATATTGTATTATGGTATAATAGATGTAAACAATTTCAGTATTTTCTTCTTCTCCAACACCAAATTTTAGGTTACTTCATCACTAAGAAACTAAATTAAAAGAATACTAATTGATTAAACATATTCCATATACATTAGAAATAATTTAAATTATATAATGAGTCTCGATAGTATATTTATTCCACATATTTATATTGTATTATGGTATAATAGATGTAAACAATTTCAATATTTTCTTCTTTTCCATCACCAAATAATAGGTTACCTCATCACTAAGAAACTAAGTTAAAAGACTATTAATTGATGACACATATTCCATATACATTTGAAATAATTCAAATTATATAAGAGTCTCGATAGTATATTTATTCACCATATTCATATTGTATTAAGGTATAATAGATGTAAACAATTTTAATATTTTTCTTCTTCTCCATCACCAAATTTTAGGTTACTTCATCACCAAGAAACTAAGTTAAAAGACTATTACTTAATGACACATATTTCATATACATTTGAAATAATTAAAATTATTTAATGAGTCTCAATAGTATGTTTATTCACAATATTCATATTGTATTATGGTATAATAGATGTAAACAATTTCAGTATTTTCTTCTTCCCCATCACCAAATTTTAGGTTACTTCATCACTAAGAAACTTAGTTAAAAGACTATTACTTGATGACACATATTCCATATACATTGAAAATAATACAAATTATATAACGAGTCTCGATAGTATATTTTTTCACCATATTCATATTGTATTATGGTATAATACATGTAAAAAATTTCAGTATTTTCCTTTTTCTCCATCACCAAATTTAAGGTTACTTCTTAACCAAGAAACTAAGTTAAAAGACTATTAATTAATGACACATATTCCATATACATTAGAAATAATTCAAATTATATAATGAGTCTCGATAGTATATTTATTCACAATATTCATATTGTATTTTGGTATAATAGATGTAAACGATTTCAGTATTTTCTTCTTCTCCATCACCAAATTTTAGGTAACTTAATCACTAAGAAACTAAGTTAAAAGACTATTAATTGATGATACATATTCCATATACATTGGTTATAATTCAAATTATATAATGAGACCCGATAATATATCTATTCACCATATTCATATTGTATTATGGTATAATAGATGTAAATAATTTCAATATTTTTCTTCTTTTTCATCACCAAATTTTAGGTTAATTTTTCACCAAAAAACTAAGTTAAAAGACTATTAATTAATGACAAATATTTCATATACATTGCTAATAATTCAAATTATATAATGACTCTCGATAGTATATTTATCCACCATATTTATATTGTATTATGGTATAATAGATGTAAACAATTTCAATATTTTTCTTCTTCTCCATCACTAATATTTAGGTTACTTCTTCACCAAGAAACTAAGTTAAAAGACTATTAATTAATGACACATATTCCATATACATTGGTAATAACTCAAATTATATAATGAGGCCTGGTAGTATATTTATTCAACATATTCATATTGTGTTATGGTATAATAGATGTAAACAATTTCAATATTTTTCTTCTTCTTCATCACCCAATTTTAGGTTACTTCATCACTAAGAAACTAAGTTAAAAGACTATTACTTAATGACACATATTCCATATACATTTGAAATAATTCAATTATCTAATGAGTCTCGATAGTATATTTATTCACCATATTCATATTGTATTATCGTATAATAGATGTAAACAATTTCAGTATTTTCTTCTTCTCCATTACCAAATTGTAGATTACTTCATCACTAAGAAACTAAGTTAAAAGACCATTAATTGATGACACATATTCCATATACATTGGTTATAATTCAAATTATATAATGAGACCCGGTAGTATATTTATTCACCAAACTCATATTGTATTATGGTATAATAGATGTAACCAATTTTAATATTTTTCTTCTTCTCCATCATCAAATTTTAGGTTACTTCGTCACTAAGAAACTTAGTTAAAAGACTATTACTTAATGACACATATTCCATATACAATTGAAATAATTAAAATTATCTAATGATTCTCGATAGTATATTTAATCACCATATTCATATTGTATTATGGTATAATAGATGTAAACGATTTCAGTATTTTATTCTTCTCCATCACCAAATTTTAGGTTACTTCATCCCTAAGAAACAAAGTTAAAAGACTATTAATTGATGATACATATTGCATATACATTAGTTATAATTCAAATTATATAATGAGACTCGATAGTATATTTATTCACCATATTCATGTTGTATTATGGTATAACAGATGTAAACAATTTCAATATTTTTCTTCTTTTTCAACACCAAATTTTAGGTTACTTCTTCACCAAAAAACTATGTTAAAAGGCTATTAATTGATGACACATATTGCATATACAGTGCTAATAATTCAAATTATATAATGAGTCACAAAAGTATATTTATTCATCATATTCATATTGTATTATGGTATAATAGATGTAAACAATTTCAATATTTTTCTTCTTCTCCATCTCCAAATTTTAGGTCACTTCATCACTAAGAAACTAAGTTAAAAAACTATTAATTAATGACACATATTTCATATGCATTGGTTATAAGTCAAATTATATAATGAAGCTCGATAGTATATTTATTCACCATATTCATATTGTATTATGGTATAATAGATGTAATCAATTTCAATATTTTTCTTCTTCTCCATCACCAAATTTTAGGTTGCTTCATCACTAAGAAACTAAGTTAAAAGACTATTACTTAATGACACATATTCCATATACATTTGAAATAATTCAAATTATTTAATGAGTCTCAATAGTATGTTTATTCACTATATTCATATTGTATTATGGTATAATAGATGTAAACAATTTCAGTATTTTCTTCTTCTCCATCACCAAATTTTAGGTTACTTCATCACTAAGAACCTAAGTTAAAAGACTATTACTTGATGACACATATTCCATATACATTGAAAATAATACAAAATTATATGTTGAGTCTCGATAGTATATTTTTTCACCATATTCATATTGTATTATGGTATAATACATGTAAAAAACTTCGGTATTTTCCTTTTTCTCCATCACCAAATTTTAGGTTACTTCTTAACCAAGAAACTAAGTTAAAAGACTATTAATTAATGACACATATTCCATATACATTAGAAATAATTCAAATTATATAATGAGTCTCGATAGTATATTTATTCACCATATTCATATTGTATTATGGTATAATAGATGTAATCAATTTCAATATTTTTCTTCTTCTCCATCACCAAATTTTAGATTATTTCATCACTAAGAAACTAAGTTAAAAGTCTATTACTTAATGACACATATTCCATATACATTTGAAATAATTCAAATTATTTAACGAGTCTCAATAGTATGTTTATTCACTATATTCATATTGTATTATGGTATAATAGATGTAAACAATTTCAGTATTTTCTTCTTCTCCATCACCAAATTTTAGGTTACTTCTTAACAAAGAAACTAGGTTAAAAGACTATCAATTAATGACACATATTCCATATACACTAGAAATAATTCAAATTATATAATGAGTCTCGATAGTATATTTATTCACCATATTCAAATTGTATTAAGGTATAATAGATGTAAACAATTTCAACATTTTTCTTCTTCTCCATCACCAAATTTTAGGTTACTTCATTACCAAGAAACTAAGTTAAAAGACTATTAATTAATGACACATATTCCATATACATTGGTAATAATTCAAATTATATAATCAGTCTCGGTAGTATATTTATTCACCATATTCATATTGTATTATGGTATAATAGATGTAAATAATTTCAATATTTTTCTTCTTTTCCATCACCAAATTTGAGGTTACTTCATCACTAAGATACTAAGTTAAAAGACTTTTAAATAATGACACATATTCCATATACATTGGTAATAACTCAAATTATATAATGAGAACGATAGTATATTTATTCACCATATTCATATTGTATTATGGTATAATAGATGTAAAAAATTTCAATATTTTTCTTCCTCTCCATTACCAAATTTTAGGTTACTTCATCACTAAGAAACTAAGTTAAAATACTATTACTTAATGACACATATGCAATATAAATTTGAAATAATTCAAATTATATAATGAGTCTCGATAGTATGTTTATTCACCATATTTATATTGTATTATGGTATAATAGATGTAAACAATTTCAGTATTTTCTTCTTCTCCAACACCAAATTTTAGGTTACTTCATCACTAAGAAACTAAATTAAAAGAATACTAATTGATTAAACATATTCCATATACATTAGAAATAATTTAAATTATATAATGAGTCTCGATAGTATATTTATTCCACATATTTATATTGTATTATGGTATAATAGATGTAAACAATTTCAATATTTTCTTCTTTTCCATCACCAAATAATAGGTTACCTCATCGCTAAGAAACTAAGTTAAAAGACTATTAATTGATGACACATATTCCATATACATTTGAAATAATTCAAATTATATAAGAGTCTCGATAGTATATTTATTCACCATATTCATATTGTATTAAGGTATAATAGATGTAAACAATTTTAATATTTTTCTTCTTCTCCATCACCAAATTTTAGGTTACTTCATCACCAAGAAACTAAGTTAAAAGACTATTACTTAATGACACATATTTCATATACATTTGAAATAATTAAAATTATTTAATGAGTCTCAATAGTATGTTTATTCACAATATTCATATTGTATTATGGTATAATAGATGTAAACAATTTCAGTATTTTCTTCTTCCCCATCACCAAATTTTAGGTTACTTCATCACTAAGAAACTTAGTTAAAAGACTATTACTTGATGACACATATTCCATATACATTGAAAATAATACAAATTATATAACGAGTCTCGATAGTATATTTTTTCACCATATTCATATTGTATTATGGTATAATACATGTAAAAAATTTCAGTATTTTCCTTTTTCTCCATCACCAAATTTAAGGTTACTTCTTAACCAAGAAACTAAGTTAAAAGACTATTAATTAATGACACATATTCCATATACATTAGAAATAATTCAAATTATATAATGAGTCTCGATAGTATATTTATTCACAATATTCATATTGTATTTTGGTATAATAGATGTAAACGATTTCAGTATTTTCTTCTTCTCCATCACCAAATTTTAGGTAACTTAATCACTAAGAAACTAAGTTAAAAGACTATTAATTGATGATACATATTCCATATACATTGGTTATAATTCAAATTATATAATGAGACCCGATAATATATCTATTCACCATATTCATATTGTATTATGGTATAATAGATGTAAATAATTTCAATATTTTTCTTCTTTTTCATCACCAAATTTTAGGTTAATTTTTCACCAAAAAACTAAGTTAAAAGACTATTAATTAATGACAAATATTTCATATACATTGCTAATAATTCAAATTATATAATGACTCTCGATAGTATATTTATCCACCATATTTATATTGTATTATGGTATAATAGATGTAAACAATTTCAATATTTTTCTTCTTCTCCATCACTAATATTTAGGTTACTTCTTCACCAAGAAACTAAGTTAAAAGACTATTAATTAATGACACATATTCCATATACATTGGTAATAACTCAAATTATATAATGAGGCCTGGTAGTATATTTATTCAACATATTCATATTGTGTTATGGTATAATAGATGTAAACAATTTCAATATTTTTCTTCTTCTTCATCACCCAATTTTAGGTTACTTCATCACTAAGAAACTAAGTTAAAAGACTATTACTTAATGACACATATTCCATATACATTTGAAATAATTCAATTATCTAATGAGTCTCGATAGTATATTTATTCACCATATTCATATTGTATTATCGTATAATAGATGTAAACAATTTCAGTATTTTCTTCTTCTCCATTACCAAATTGTAGATTACTTCATCACTAAGAAACTAAGTTAAAAGACCATTAATTGATGACACATATTCCATATACATTGGTTATAATTCAAATTATATAATGAGACCCGGTAGTATATTTATTCACCAAACTCATATTGTATTATGGTATAATAGATGTAACCAATTTTAATATTTTTCTTCTTCTCCATCATCAAATTTTAGGTTACTTCGTCACTAAGAAACTCAGTTAAAAGACTATTACTTAATGACACATATTCCATATACAATTGAAATAATTAAAATTATCTAATGATTCTCGATAGTATATTTAATCACCATATTCATATTGTATTATGGTATAATAGATGTAAACGATTTCAGTATTTTATTCTTCTCCATCACCAAATTTTAGGTTACTTCATCCCTAAGAAACAAAGTTAAAAGACTATTAATTGATGATACATATTGCATATACATTAGTTATAATTCAAATTATATAATGAGACTCGATAGTATATTTATTCACCATATTCATGTTGTATTATGGTATAACAGATGTAAACAATTTCAATATTTTTCTTCTTTTTCAACACCAAATTTTAGGTTACTTCTTCACCAAAAACTATGTTAAAAGGCTATTAATTGATGACACATATTGCATATACAGTGCTAATAATTCAAATTATATAATGAGTCACAAAAGTATATTTATTCATCATATTCATATTGTATTATGGTATAATAGATGTAAACAATTTCAATATTTTTCTTCTTCTCCATCTCCAAATTTTAGGTCACTTCATCACTAAGAAACTAAGTTAAAAAACTATTAATTAATGACACATATTTCATATGCATTGGTTATAAGTCAAATTATATAATGAAGCTCGATAGTATATTTATTCACCATATTCATATTGTATTATGGTATAATAGATGTAATCAATTTCAATATTTTTCTTC